>PVJA010030267.1:13175-26073 GCA_004027025.1 Myocastor coypus | reverse complement strand
CTACAATCAAGGACCCGCCCTTTTCTTTCAGGCAATGCAAACCTGGTTGAGGTCTTTTTGAGACAGGGTCTTGCTATGCAGTTCAGGCCGACCTTGAACTCACTTTTGTAGCCCAGGCTGGTCTTGAACTCACAACAATCCTCCTGCCTCAGCCTTCCAAGTGCTGGGATTACAGGCATGCGCCACCACGCCCGGCTATTTGCCCTATTTGGTAGATTATTACTGTTCTCATTTGTGAAATTCTGGTCATTTTGGTCCTTTTCTGGAATATCTTTTTGTCATCTCCATAGGACTTGCTTTGTCTTCATGAAATTCTTTAGTTTTTCTTTGTAATGGAAGAATTTCATTTCTCCATCAAACTTGAAAAAGAGTTTTTCAGGGTATAATATTCTAGGCTGGAATTTGTTTTCATAGAGGACTTGAAGCACTCTGCTCCATGTTCTTCTTGACTTGATGGTTTGTAAAGCGAAATCTGTCATTATCTTGATGGAATATCACATATATTCCCTTTATATGTGATCTCTTAATTTCTCTAGTGGCTTTTAGTGTACTGTTCTTGTGCTGGATCTCTGGGATATTGATTATTACATGTCTGCTTGTGTTTCTAATTGGGTCGATATTATTTGGAGTTCTACATGTTTCTGTTACCTGAATGCCAGAATGTTTCCCCACATTTTGGAAGTTTTCTGCTATATTCTTTTTATATCATTTGTATTGACTCCTTCTTTCTCATCAGTACCTATTATTTTCATATCATTCATCTTTGCATTGTCTTGCAGATGTTGAATTATATTTTCCTGCATCCTAGTTGTTTTTAAGAAATCCTTTCTTGCCTTTTCACTAGTTGCAACAGTTTCTTCAAGATCTGAAACTGTATCTGCACTTTAATTCCAATGGTTTTGCCACCTTGTGATTGAGATTTTAAGTTCTTGTGCATCTCTTTGATTCTGCTTCATGTGATCGAATTCTTTCCTATATTGCTCATTAAATAGAAATTTGAAAAACTATTTGTTATGGCTTATGTCTAGTTGTCCCCCCAAAGCCTCATGGAGTCATTGGGCGGGGACTTCTAGAGTTTGAGACTTGATCCTTGATCGCTGGGATTATGGGTTTTAGTACTTCTGGGATTATGGGTGTAGCCTATGGTGGGAGCTAAGGTGGAGAGCCTGAATGTAATATAAAGAGAGACAGAGAGACAGGCTGTAGCTCTAGCTGTTGCTGCTGCTCTGCTGCCCTGTTTGGTTGGCTGCCTCTGCCACCATTTTGTTGCTGTTCTGCCGCCTTGAACTGGATGCTCTCTGCCCTGCTCCACTCAGCCTTGGGCCAACCGAATATAGACTGAAACCTCCACAAACTGTGAGCTAAATAAACCTTTCCTTCCTTCATTTTGAGTGTTGGGTATTTGTCCCGGCAACGAGCAAAAAGTAACTAAGACACTATTATTTCTCTAATCTCCTCTAAATTTTATTAATATATTCTTTGGAAGCAGTTGTTCTTTCCTTCATTATAGTTATTATTTGGTTTTGGTTTACTTCAGAGATTGTTTCTGCTGTGATTTCCTCTCTACCTTTCTGCAGTTGTTTCTCTCCTTCTTGTGCTATTAATTTACATTTCTTTCTTTCTTTTACTTTAGAGGTTATTTCTGATCTAACATCCTCTATACCTCTCTATAGTTATTTCTTTACTTCAGACACTGTTAATTCAGAGACTTTTCTTTTTAATTCAGAGGTTATTTCTGATCTTATTTCCTCTATACCTTTCTGCAGCTGTTTCCTTAATTCAGACACTACTGGGACTGTTTAAATGGTACACATTTAGAAGACCAAGTTGATAGGAATTTTTTGTTTTGTTTTGTTTTGTATTTGTTAGAGAAGGATCTACAGGGTGTTCATGGTCACACTACTAGATCAAACTTATAGCCATCTGCCTGTTTACAGCTTCCCAACAGCTGAGATTATAGGCGTGCACTAGCATGCCTAGGCTCAATTGGGGCAGCAGGGCAGGCCCAGGGATTGAACCCTGTGCCCCTGTACCTGTTTGCAGGCATATTAAACCACTGAGCTATTTGACCAGCCTTGGTAATTTAAGCATGGTTTTGATATTACACATTTCTATCCTTAATGTAGTTGCTTAGTTAAAACAATATTGAGATACTATCTCACCCCAGAAAAAAATAGCTATCATAAAGAAATAAACCAACAACAAATGTTAGGGAGTCTACAAGGAAGATGGAACCCTTCCCTGCTGCTGATGTGAATGGAGACTAGTGCAGCCATTATGGAGATCAGTGTACGGACTTCTTTAAAAAAATAACTTTACTTATTTTTACTTATTTATGTTATGGCCAGCTCAGCCTGACCTGGGGGTGGGACTGGCACAGCATGTGGTGCCAGGTATGGAACTGTGGTCTCTGATGTTGTATGTTGTGCTCCAGAGCTGAATGAAATGACAAGAAAACCTGATGAATGTAGTTTCAGAGGTCTCACTGAGATCTGGCTCAATGGAAGTGAGCCCAGAACTCCAGAAGCATCTCCTGTTTTGAGGTCACACAACAGAAGGCTTGCAAGGAGGAGAAGAGATAATCACCAACATCTCAAGTAAGGGCAGAGACATCAATCAGGATATGCTGTTACCACCTTTTTAAATCCTAGTTTTCTGAAATCCTCAAGTAATAGATTACAACCTGCCCTAATCTTTCTTTATTATTCTTTACTTCTTTAAGATGCTAGTTTCTTATCTCTACACCTGTGGTTACCTAAGCTTGCCTTAGAAACTGCTTTAGACTGCTGTACTATCTTGCCAGCCCTAGTGTGGGGACTTCTTAAAACACTAGGACAGGAAATCCCATTCAACCCAGATGTCCCACTTCTGGGAATTATACCCCCACCAAAAAAATGATATTATAGTGATGTATGTGTGCTCATGTTTGTAGCAGCACAGTTTGCAATATCAAAATTTTGGATACAACCAAAATGCCCATCACCTGAGGAATGGAAGAAAACGATGTGATATTTTTATATCACAGTGGAATATTACCCAGCCATAAAGAAAAACAAACTCAGAACCTTCATATGTAAGTGGATGCAACTTATGACTATACTCATAAATGAGATAACCCAGGCACCCATCTGTAAACATCATATTGACTCCCTAGTGTAAGAACTCCAAAGAAGAAATAAACTGAGAAGTACAGCAGACAGTTAAATAAAAAGAAACAGAACTTAAGTAGTAAGCAACAAAGAAAGAAAGGAGAAAATTTAGGAAATAAGGTAGGAACAAAATTAAACATGCATATTTACAAGATGGGTAAGGCAATATTACTAAGACTTTCCATCAGGTTTTTGGAAATAGCAGTTAGTGGTCAAAATATTCACCATTAATAAGTGTATATGTTCTTATCTGTGAATGGAAAGCCAAGATTTTAGCACCTATTATTAAAGGGGCACTCCATTCACACAGATAACATATTTGGCCCTTTCTGTAAGATAAAATGCTGGGTGTGTTGGTACTTTTGTCTGCAACTTCTAATCTCTTCCACTAATCCTGAGGTCTGTTTTATTGCCAATATTGTGCAGATTTTATTACATTAATTTTGCAGTATAATTTCAAGTTAAGGACTGCGTTGCCTCCTGCCTTGCCTTTTTTGCCCAGGATTGCCTTTAATATTCTAAGTCTCTTCTGGTTCCGAATGGATTTTAGGAATATTTTATCCAGTTCTACAATTCTAATGCTGCTTTGGTTGGTGCTGCATTAAATCTTTATAATGCTTTTTTTGGCAGTATGAGAATTTTCAGTATTTAGTCTTTCCATAAGTAAAGAATAGCTTTCCATTTTCTTTTTTTTTTCAAGTTTCAATTTTTATTGTTTTAAATTTAACAATGGTTTTATTACATATTTTCATCATCAGATCAGTTTAGATTAATACATATAGGTATACAAGATTGATCAAATAATGAAACATTAACCCTTCTAAATCAACATTACTTTTTTTTTTCTTTTCCCCTTTCTTTGAAAGTTGACATATTGCATATTGTCCTCACAATCCTTCTACAGAGTACAGTGTGTGGGCATGACCCACCTCCCTATTGATGTTGCTTAGAAAAAAAAAAAAAAAAAAGGAAAAGAATATACTTCTCTCTGGACTAAGAGGAAGCAGACACATACACAGTCAAATTCTCTGCAACTGCAGTGGGCCACCAGTAAAGCCTGTGATGCTGGAGGCTATTAAATCCAAGCCTCCCAAAGCTCATCTCACCAATCCAGCTCTGCGTTTCATGCACTACAACCAAGCATTTCCTTCCCTTTCTTGCTGGGTGGTCAAGGGCAAGTTGAAGCAAGACCTGTATAAGAAAACATTCTTTTTTTTTTTTTTTTGTATCTTCCAGGGTCAAATCCCCTCAGGATTAAGTTTGGGACCATAGGCAGTACTTTGTAGGACTGTTAGTGTCAGCCTTCGGTACAAGTCTGGAGAAACGTATAGAGGACATCAGAGCAGAAATAATATCTAAAGTTGACAAAGACATGCCTAAATCAATAGCATCCCAAGTAGGGGAAAAACTACACAAAAGTAGAAAGGAGAACAGAACAGAAATAATCTCTGTATTAGAGAGGGAAAGGATAAACATAATGACAGACTTCAATACTATTAAAGAAGACATCCACTTTCTTATATCCTTTTTGATCTTCACTACAGTATTTTAATTTTTGATGTATACTTATTTTGTATACTCTTTTATTAGATTGATTCCTAAGTATTGCTCTTCCTGGATGCTATTAGGAAGCACACTGTTTCCCTAATTTCTTTCTCAGTGGGTTTTCTGCTTTTGTACAGAAATGCTATAGATTTTTTTGGTGTTGTCTTTTTATCCATCTAAGCTACTAAATCTTCTTGATTCTATAAAGGCCATCTTAAAAAAAAAAAACCAACCAATAGCAAATGGTTGAGGAGCTGTGAGTATAAAAATGAACTCTTCTCTACTGTTGAGGTAAAGGTAGAGTAGCACAATCACTATGGAAATCAGTGTGGAGATTCTCAAAAAATCTGAGATCAGAAGACTCACTCCACCCACTTATTCCCCTTCTGAATATTTTCCCACAAGAATTAAAAATTAAATCATACTATAATGGTGTACATCTACCCAAGTTTATAGAAGCACAATTTGTAATAGTTACATCTTGGAAATAACTCGCATGGTCATCAAGCAAGAATGTATAACAAATATTTATTTGGTATGATTATGCAATAAAGTACTACTCAACTATAAAGAACAAACAAGGCAATTGAAATGAACAGACATTTATTAAAAGAAATAAAAGTGATCAGTGATCTATGAAGTGATAATATTCACTATCTTCATCTGTTAGAGAAATACAAGTGAAACGACACACTGAATATTTTAAAAAATGAATGGGTATTATTATCTTCAAAGAACTAAAAATGCTGTGAAGTTTGTGGGGATGTAAACACATACAACAACTATGGAACAAGTATGGTGATCTTGCAGAAAATTATAAATAGAGATTATTTTTTTACCGCACTGTAACTATTATGCATATCTCACCAAAACTGTCACCTTGATTAATACTCTGGGTTTGGTATTGTCACTATGCTTACTCTGCGCTTTCTTTGGAGATGTACTCAGTAAAGTCATGCTGTACAGTGCTGCTCAGGTCTGTCTGTCAACATCTCCTCGACTACAGGACAATAGCTTGAACACAGCTATTGTCAGAGCAGGGAAGACACTCAATGCAGAATTCACAAATGGAACACTCTTTTCCAAATGGTTCTATATGTAAACCAAATTTTTCATAAATGGAAGAACTTATGAAGAGCAATATTACTATAGAAAAGAAGCTTTAGTACATACTGGCCATGGGATATTGTTTAGCACCAAGAAATATATTCAGTTAAGAGGCCATAAAACATTAAGGATAAATTTTAAATGTGCATTGATTCTGAAAATATTCAACTGAAAATTCTACTTATATTGTTATTTCAACAATGTCCAATGGGACACTCTTTGAAATGCAAAACTATACAGCAAGTAGACTTAAGACTTTACAGGTATTTATGGGACAAAAAAAAAAAATGGAAGAGTGTATACCAGAGGATTTTTATGGCACCAAAATGCTATAAGGAAGGCCAAATGTCATTATTTATTTGTTGGAATCCATAGTAAATACAATGTCCAAACAATTCTCCAAGAAACAGTAAGGACTCTGGGCAATAATGACATTTCAGGGCTGGCCAGCTAGCTCAGGAGATTAAAGCACCTGTAAGCATGTGCAGGGGCAGGGGGTGGCACACACCTGAAATCTCACCTCTTGGAAGGCTGTGAACAAGCAGATCCCTAGGAGTCTGATCTAATAGCGAGACCCTAAACACACTGAAAACTGTTCCCTAAAATAATAATAATAATAATAATAATAATAATAATAATCATGGCATTCCACTATATGATCATTGATCATAACAAATACACTTCTCAAAGAAGCCAGTCTGACAATATGAGAAACTATACAATTATAAGGGCAAGAAAGTAGCTATAAAGGGACATAACTACTCTGACTTGATTTTGCTGAGAAGTTAAAATTCTTCTTCCTCTGAAAGAAATCTATTCAAAAAGAAAATGCAACAATGCAACAGTCTAGTTAATAACTATTAATTTATTCCTTCTGTCTTAAACCAAATTACATTTAATGTGTATATATATATATATATACATATATATATATATGTTTGTATGTATATTATATATATATATATATATATAGAGAGAGAGAGAGAGAGAGAGAAGAGACAGAAATTTCAACAAATGAACTTTCTAAATATGTCAATGTATTTTATAGAATCCATTAATACTTTCTCAAGTAACTTCAAAGTAATATTTGAGAAATGAGCTATATTAAACATGTTCTGTCCCAGGTATTCCATTTAGCATTAGAACAAATAACTACTGGAAATTTGTACTAACCCTTAAATTATTTTTCCTCCAGAAAACTAACATGGCTTTGGACCAAAAACATGCAGTGGAAACATCTGTCTCTTTAAAATACTTTTATTTAGGCTGCTTCCATGAGCCCACCAGAAATACCTAAGCTTCTTTGAAGAAATTTAGAAGTTGTCTAGGAATTCATCTTTAGAAATGATTTAATAATAGCAGCCTAGAAAGTTTGCATATATTTTTTCCTTAACTTTTGTCCTCCAAGATCATTTGAAAGGGTAGTGTAGATTTCAATTTTAGAAGTATTCCAAAACATGGGGCATTCAGCTTACATGTGCACTTACTTGAACATTCCCAAATGTTTGTTATATGGTTTTCTTGCTATGAATGAAAGCACAAGAACAGGGAAATTCTTTTCAACTTATTGCTCAGGGTAACAGGGAGTAATGGTGTATACATTTTATAATGGACCTTTTGATCTCAGTTACTTGGATAATTTGACTTTAGCTATATTTTCTTCTAAATATATGAAAGAAGAGTAAAATATGCAGTCACTCATTTACGGAGTTATATACAAGCAGCAAAGCGCAGGAGACATTAACCATTCACTAAAGGAATAAGTTATAGAAGATGAGCTTTAACATTTTTGTTTTTTGCTATCGGAGTTCGAACTCAGTACCTTGTGCTTGCCAGACAGGCACTTAGGCCACTGAGCTAGCTCCTCTGTCTGAAAAATACTTAAATTGTATCTTATGTCATATTGTATGTTTTGATATTTTGTATCCATTTTACTTCTCTTTCTTGCCACTATTATTTGTTAGTAATTTGATGCCTACCTGCTGCTTTTAATGACCTACAAGAATAAAATATTTCTTTAATTCACAGACATAGTTCTGTATCCATATCAAATATTGGTTAAAATGTCTCCTGCAGTGACCCTTCATGAAAACTCCTTTATTTCACATGATAGCTAATTTTTTGTTAGCCATGATTCATAGATACATTTTCACCTTCTACTCACTATATATATTTTACCCTAACTCCCAATTCTGTTGTTTGAATACAAAGAATTGTTAAAAATTGGTTTCATTGATTTTAAAAATAACTGTGGTTATATATAGAATCAAGGATGAGACAATTACAAATACTGAACATATTTCAAAATAAAATGCTCTAAATAGATCTAGAAAGAAAACATTATAGATTAGATTTACTCTTTAAAATGAAGTCAGTTTCATCTAATTTTTGTTACTGATAAATTTGCTTATATTTTTCTCTTTTGCTTTTCTACCCACTCTAAATATATTGCTAGCTACTCTACGGAAGACATCAATGAAAATATTTATTAAAGACAGAATAGAACGATTCTTTTTGACTGACACTGTGTAATTCAACTAAAGCAACAGTCATTTGAGGACATAGTGATCTGATAAAAATCTCTAATTATCATATAGCCAACTCAAAATATACCATTCTTAGAATTTATTTTATCATTATATTTATTTATATGCTGTGCATCATTTACAAATGATTATTTCAAAATAATTGAAATGGCACTTGCTGAGAAAAAGTAAGTCACTGTTTTAAATTTTATTTTTTAATTTATGTATTTGGCACAGGGTCTCACAAGGCAACTCAGACTCATAGTGATCCTCCGGGCTCAGCCTCTGCAGTGCAGGGATTACAAGCATTCACCACCACACCTGGACTCATTCACTAGCTCAGCATTCCTGAGGACCGGGCCAGCATGATATGTGATGTGGAGGATTGAACCTCGGTCCTTGTGCTTGCCTAAGCAGGAGCACCAAATAACATTTTTAAAAAGAAGAAATAATTGAAGAAAATTTTATGATATTTTTGATATGTGCTAAGCATATTACATTATTTCTGAGACAATAAATATTTCATGAATTTTTAAAAGAAGAGTCTTTTATAATATTTCGTATTAAAATACTTCTCAGATAGACGGAATTTTTAATACATTATGACTTTCATTTTGAGTTATGCATTTGGTTATTAGCATTAAAGGAATAAATATACACTAGTATATATTCATCTGCATAGTTTGAATTTGTCCCTCCAAAAGAAATTGACCACACCTGTTAGCATTTTAAACAGCACTGACCTACATTTTGTATTCAAAGCAATTCCAACCCAATGAGCATGCTGTAGACGTAGCTAAAGAAATATTCATTTAATTCATTTATGTGGAATTATCTTAAAATATGGCCATTACTTATTGGATGTGATTCACAACTGAAGTTAAGATGAAAAAGTAAGAGAACATTTGAAAATTTTAGTTTAATTTAAAAATTTGGTGATATTCTCCAATTACTTATTAAAATAATCTTGGGGTGCAAGTGCCTATAGTTATTTATCAACATATTGGAAATCATTCAAAATGAGATTAAACAGCAGAGGATTTTTATTTTGTGTTGAAAAATTTGACCATAGAAATGAAAGGTTAGATATTAATTTCTATCAACGTGCAATAATCACTTAGCAGAATTTTTGTTGAACTATTCTGAGGGTATTTAATGAAAAAGCAGGCTTAAAAGCTCCACCTATACTGATATGCAATTATGTCATAAGGAATATTTAAGACATAGAAATAAAATTCTTAATTAACTTTCCTATTAAAGAAATAAAATTACGAATTTATGAAAAAAATTGTATACCATGTTCAACAGCCCTAAAGTATTTCTACCTATTCCTTGAGTTCTATTTAAGTAGCTTGTACAATATAGGTTAAATGCATTATATAAATTCATACTTTTTATTTTTTCCAATAAATGTTAATCAAAACTTAATTTTACAGTAAATTGCATAGAAATAAGTGTGACTTGTCAGATTTTTCTGTTTGAAAATAAGTGATAATTCGAGCAGAGTGAATTTTCTAATATCTAACATTAAAAAGTATAATAAATCACACTTGTGTTTGTATTCTAATTTCAAATATTTAACTCCCTAACAAGTTCTAATTTTCTAAATCATTTAAGTTACCAAAATTCTTACATGAGCATTACTTCTGCAGTCTCAGCAGTAATTTGACCATCTACAGATTGTGAAAGTTAAGTTTTTATTTTCGGGTGGCTCAGACTGTGTTAGGGTGGGCATGCAGATGGAACTGCCATCCCTGAGCCTGACTAGGATTGCCTGCTCAGGTGCTCAAACCTCTGAGCTAACCTGAAAGCCCCTCCAGTTCCCCCCCAGACTCTGAAAGTTACTTTTCCATTCCTGTATTGAAAAGTTTTGGAAAATATCTGGAAATTTTCACATTTGAATATCTGATGAGGATTTTGGAATACTGAGAATGATTTTAGTTCTTACATCCTCTGACAATACAGAATTAGTAAGTCCAACTATGTTACTTATGACATATGTGAAAAGTACATTCCTACTTACTAAAATTATTGAACTGATATGTTAAGTTTTTCAGCTTTCTGTACATCATAGTCAAATTAACTCTGATACTCTGGATTATGCATTTGTCATAGTCTTTTTAATATCACTGAAACCTAGAATAGATTTTTACATTCTATCATTGCTGATGTTTCCTATAAGCATTTTTAGAAATATCACCAAAAAATATGGTCGATGATTTCAAGGAAACATGCAGCTATTCATAAAATTTATACAAATTTTGCAACAAAAAAAAAAACTTTGGATCATTATATATTTCACACAACTCTAAGTTTTCCACACTGCAAAATATTGTCTTTTCTTTCTTTATACATGGTAGTATAAAGTACTTTTTGAATTTTGAAACATTTTATCTGTTTATGCAGGTGGTTTCCTAGGAATACAGTAAAAGGAAAAAAATCCTACAAGAAAACTTATTTCATCCAATGGAATGTCATAGAATTATAATAATTCATAGATGTTTTAAACATTTTCTTCATACTTTAGGCTCATAAAATGACATTTTAGTAAACATTTCATTATAATTTTGTCATCTCAAAAATTTGCATATAGTTTGCTTATGACAAATATTATAATCGAGACCCTTGAAGGATCTCATATTCTATACTACTTACAAGACAACATGTCAACATGTAAAAGCTTCAGAGATAATGCCAAATCTTGGTATTCCTGGAACAGAAAAATCTCAGTTAATCTTGAGGGAACAACTACCCAAATCTCGATTTTTACAATCACTTGGGAGGCATCTGGAACATAAAGTATGTATATATCACTCAGACATACAGCAAAACCTTTTCATAGTTGAGAAACAATCACCACAGAAACAATCTGTTTTCTAAATTTACTAGTAGATTTGTCCATTCTTTCCTCTCTAGAGAGGACAACTTTTTATATACTGATCAGGATAAAATCCTGAATTTTCCCTCATAGATGGTATGATTTCTGTGTCACAACATTCTTTGCTACAGGAACAAATATGGAAAAAAAAAACACTGTGACAAATGACTATACATAAAAAAAATAATATATATATATATCATATATATATATATATATATAACCTATATTGCAAACATTTTTTACAAGAAATTAACTTTTATTTAGTATGCTGAGGCATACTAAATGGAAAAAAACACTGTGACAAATGACTATACATAAACATATGTATATATATATATATAACCTATATATATATATATATAACCTATATATATATTTTTTTCCATTACAAACATTTTTTTACAAGAAATTAACTTTTATTTAGTATGCTAAGGCTCATGTTAACAGTTTCTGACATTGCTAGTTCTGCTCATAACACACTACTATTATGGGCTATTGGACTATGCATACAATTACCTTCTCTTAGTTCAATGAGGAGAAACACTTGCACCAATAGTATTTAGAAAAGTTATCATGTCTACATCTTTACTCTGAACAGCTACTGTGGAGACAACAATATGCTTTGTATTAATTATTTTGGCTGTCCCACTAGCAAATTTTGAAATGGTCTCATTGCTATTTTTTATTAGAAGCAATAAAATTTTAAAAAAAATTATAAAATAAAAAAATTAATTTTGTATTTGTAAATGTATCTGAAGCAATTTAAAATCATGATTTATACTCATCTCATTATTTCTTCATTATTCTGAAATTTGTAATATTTCATATTCTTAAAATTCTAGTACTTGGGCAATATTATAGATTTTCATCTTCTACATTTTTATTGCAAAATTACAAAAAAAATGAAGCATACTTCTTCTTTCATTGTCTATGTCTTTACCCTTTTCCTATATTGTATGATGCTTTTTTTCATATACACTTAACTAAAATGATAAAGATGATGTAAAGTTTACATAATACCTGCAAAAGTTATTAAGTATGTATACAATATCCGTAGTACAAAGGTATTGATTAAGGGCTCACAAAATGTATTGTTTTCTTTAAGTTATGCTTTGGTTTGATCAAAATTATTTTTAAATGGTAAAGTTATTGTCCATGTAAATTAAAAGATTTATTGGTGTTAATTCAGAAATGATAGATAATTATTTGTATTTCTTTTAAACCATATAAAATTTGTACTATGATTTGTTAAAATATTTGATTTAGAAGACACTATCTCAGAATTAAATAAGGTTCTCATTAACATTGTTGACAATAAACATTTGAAATAAATAACTTGCAAAAACTATTACAAAATGTTAGTATTTCAACAAAGTCATTCATGTCTCCAATTTCTGGGAAATACAACCAAACTAATTTATCAAAAATTATCAATCATTCATTAGGGTTATTCGCTTACAGATATATTTGTAAAGTGATAAACTAAATGCGTCATGAAAATATTAACATTTTCATTATAATTTATTTACCTAATGTAATACCACTTAATAATGATTTTGATCTCTTGGCCTAAGAGAATTAGAATTTTTGTCTTTTATGTCTCTTCACCATACAATTCAAATTATGGACTGATGAAAAGAATGTGAATTCTGCAGCCATTGGATTAAATGTTCCCTAAATTACTGTTAAAT
>PVJA010030267.1:0-13075 GCA_004027025.1 Myocastor coypus | reverse complement strand
CACTTGCCAGGCAGGTACTTGTGCCACGGAGCTATCTCCCTAGCCCCCTCATGTTTGTTTGGTTTTTTTCCTGTATTTTTTTTTTGCTGTCCTTGCCCAAATTACTTTATTTTTTTTTTTTTTACTTTTTTTTTTGTTTTTTGTTTTTTGGTTTTTTTTTGTGGGACCAGGGTTCGAACTCACGACCTTGCACTTGCCCAGCAGGCACTTGTGCCTCGGACCTATCTCCCCAGCCCCCCCTTTGTTTTTTTCTTTTAATAAGAAATAACAATTTGACATTTTCAAAACACATTAGTAGTACATTCCCAATAATTGATACAATCCATATTGTTGTCCTTGTAGTAGTTACACAGAGCACAGGATGTAGACATGATAATTTTTCTAACAACTGTTGTTATGAAAAATTTCTTCTTCCCAAATTTTCTATTCAAGGAGATTATGGGATCATGTTTCTATTTTTAGAATTTTTGATTTTTTTTTAATGCACAGGATTTGTGGCAGTCAATATCCCTTTTAAACCTAGGGATATACCAGAAGCATCTCAAAAACCTAAAAAATTAAGACCAGAATATTCTAAATTTAGTGAAAGTAAAGAAATACAGGTCAGACTAGAAATTAATAAAATGCAGCATAAAGATTAATAAAATGAAGAGATTATTTATAGAAAGATAAATAAAATAAATGTAACTACCAATTTCAGCCAGAGAAATGAGATAGCAGCTGCAAGTAATACTGCTAAAATATCCATGCTATGAAAAATGATTTGTAGATTCATGGAATGCCCACCAAAAATCCAACAACATGCTTGACAGGACTAGAAAAATGTTCTGTATTTCATATGGAAGCAGAAAAAATACAAATTAGCTGATGCAATCAATTTGAAGACACTAAATTTAGTCCAGGCTATAATCAATACTGTGTTCTAGTTTTGTTTTTTTTTTTTCTCCCTTTTATTTTTCTTTCGTTACAACCAAACAGCCACAGTGGTCCTTCTTATAGCTAATGACATTTCAGAATCAACCATATGCATAAATATTTTATAGAAATTCTTATATAATTATTTTAGTTGGTGAGCTTAATTGAAATGTTAAAAATTTTCGTACCAGGTATTGAACTCAAAACTTCCTGCTTGCAGGCAGGTACTGTGCCACTGAGCTGTATCTCCAGCGAGAGATCAATTTAATTATTTTATTATTATTGCTATTACTATTATTTTGTATTTTAATATGGTCTACATAGACTACAGGGTTTTACTACTACAGCCAACTCATAGTGATGCACCTGTCCACCTGTGTTCATCCTCCTAAGAGCTGGGATTACAGATGTGTTCCATCATATCCAGTCTCAACTGTCAGTCTCAGCATGTCCTGAGGGCAGGGCCCCCTATCACATGCCCAGAATGGAGCCATGGCTGCTGCATCTCCCCAAACAGGTGCTTTAATTGGCTAAGCTTTCGGCTAGCTCTTCAATTTAACTATCACTACTTAATTTTTACAGTATTTTTTAGCTTTTCTTGCCCATTTATTTTTAACTCTTTTCTGCTTCTATTACAAAAGTTATGATTCTCCACATTGATTTGTCTATTATACATTCTACAGTTAGTTCTGTTTAAATCTAGAATTTCCTTGAAGAATACGGGAAAAACTACAAGCTACAAATAAGTTTTCACAGTAGGACCTGGGCATATCAGTGTCTACTTACTGAATCACCACCACAAAGTCATAGGCATGTACATCTGATCCAAGAGTTTCCCTTAGTTCCTTTTAATCACTACCAATTTACTAGAGTTATACTCCTTTTGATTTGTGATTACTGATACTTTGTTACACGTAAGTTCTAAAGAATTAGTTTATTGTGCCTATTTGGAACTTTATACCAATCTAACACTTCCTATTTACTCCTGCACTGTTACTTGGTAATCATCATTTGCACTATGTGCTATTTTAGGTGTTTTATGTTAGTGGGATCATGCAGTAGTTTTGCTTCTAGGAGCATATTATTTCACTAAGTACAATGTTCTTCACATTTATCCATGTGATACAAATGGAAGTATTTCTAACTTTTACTAAGGTGAATTATATAATATTGTGTGTATACTTCACATTATCTTTATCCAGTAATCTGACAACTAACACAGCATTGTACAAACAAACTGGCTATTCTGAATTGTGCTGTAAGTGACATAGGACAATTGAGATATCATTAAGATTATGATTTAAATTATTTTGTATATATACACAAAAATGAGACAGCTGGATCATATTTTAGACACAGTTTTAATTTTTCTGAGGCAATCCCTATACCATTTTCCATGATCGATGTATTAATATTCATTCCTTAATATGATACAAATTGACTCTCTGCATACTTCAAAAAATGTTGTTGTCTTTAACTTTCTTTTTATGGCCTGCCATGCCAGCTCCGCCCCTGGGGTTCACTGAGATAGCAAATGAGACAGGACCTGGTGGTGAGTGCCTTTAATCCCAGCTCTTAGGAGGCTGTCCACAGGTGGAGCACTACAAGTCTGATCTAGTAGTGAGACTCTGAACACTCCGTAGACTCTTAAAACACAAAAGCAAAAAAAATAAAATAAAATAAAATAAAAATAAATAAATGAATGAATAATTTTCTTTTTAATGATACCCAACCTAAGTTACCTTAGTCACATCTTACCTTGGTTCTGATGGAATTTTCCTGGTGATTATTTACTTTAGCATTGTTTCACACATTTCATGGCCATTTATTCTGTTGCTTGCTTCTTTTGCTATATGGAAGATTTGTACTTTTTCTGACTATCCTTGTCAGAGAGTTTTCCTGAGACTATCGGTATATGCTGCTGGTCTCTTTTGTCAGAGATCAGTTCAGAGGATATGTGTGCATTTAATTCTGGACTCAATTCCATTCCACTGGTTTGTAAGTGTATTTTGATGAAAATGCCAAAAATTATAATAAGTTATTTTTCTATAGCTTTATAGTACATTTTGAAATGAGAAAGTGTTATGCTTCCAGATTTGCTCTTCTAACTTTATATTCATTGAATATTATTTGTCTAGTCTAGAGATTGAGCCAAGTGGGCTGTATGAATGAACAACAGCCAGCGCCTTTTTCATATATGAATTGCTAATTTGATACAGAGTCTATCTAATTCGTCCTGACTCTCCTCCAACTTGCTGTCTTCCTCAACAACAACTGGCATAATTGGA
Source organism: Myocastor coypus (assembly GCA_004027025.1). NCBI lineage: Eukaryota > Metazoa > Chordata > Mammalia > Rodentia > Myocastoridae > Myocastor > Myocastor coypus. The sequence continues at coordinate 9,872 of PVJA010030267.1, read as the reverse complement.
ATTTCAGATCAGCACCCTCTAACGTGTTCATTTCTCTGCTTTTGTTGTTTTTTGTTCACTTTTTGCTGCATTCTAAGGCTTTTTAAGTCAGTTGTTTCAACTCAAGTATATTTAGTTGTATTTATTATAAGGTAAAAAAAAACATTGAGTCACAGTTTTTCCTGTTTAAAGTAAAGAAAGGGGGCTTGCCAGGTAGTTCAGTTGGTTACAGCACATGTTCTGGCAAACTCAGGTGCTGGGGAACACGGTTTTATTCTCCACCCCCGCACATGGAGCCTGAGACCTGCCCTTAAGGAAGCCTCAACTAGCCAAAAACAAAAACAAAAACAAAAACAAAAACAAAAAGCTGAAAGAATTAATTGAAGTCCTTCTACAGCTATCTCAGGTCAAGGAAATAACTGAGAAGAATAAGCACTTGTCTGGCAAGGACAAAGGGCTAAGTTCAATCGCTGGTTCCCCTAAAACCCCCAAAAAGTAAAGAAACAGGGTTAGCAAGGTAGCTCAGCAGTCTAAAGTGCCTGTTTTAGCAAGCTTAGGCAGCCACAGGGTACCAAGATTTTATCCCCTGCATCACATGCCTCCTGAGCCTTGTCCTCAGGGTGGGGGCTGAGCTAGACAAAAAAAAAAAAAAAAAAAAAAAAAAAAAAAAAAGAGAGAGAGAGTCAGAGAGACAGAAAGACAGAGAGAAGAAACTAAGGAAAGAAATATGCTTTTCTCTGTTTTGGGAGGAAAACCTATATTTTTGAAAAGAATTCTTTATTTGAGAGAAAATTGTGTTTCTAATTAATCATATTTACCTGTTTCAATGGGCATACATATGTGCATAAATATGTGTATTATATATATGAACATACATATTACTTTTGCTATTTGCATCTCTTTCTTATTCTTGATTTATTTTGCCATTATTTTTGGTTTATATCTTTAAGAAATAATCTAATTTTCAATCAGTTATGTTTTGAAGTTACTTATCTTCCAATGAATGTATATTATTTAGCATGTTATATTTCTGTTTTTTATTAGAATAGGCTAACATATGCAAATATTTTACCTAAGAAAAGGTTGCCATGGTAGTAAAGAATTACTAAGAATAAAACATAACATAAATATTGGAATGGCAAACATATGACCATAACTTCTAACAGTTTAGGGATAGGATATTGCACAAAGATCTAATATGTCATGGACACAGACAGTGTCCATCATGCTTACTGGCGGCCAGGTGGCACTTGTGGGACTGACATAATGCTATTTCCTTGATATCGACCCTGTAGAACCAGACAAAATCATGACCCATAAGGAGGAGTCTATTTGTAGACTATGCTAGTGGACATATTCTGGTGTTGTATATAAAAGAATAGATAAAATACTGCTTTGCATACTTCTTTTTCTCCTGTGTTTAATTGTTTGCCCTATTTTGTGTGTTATTTCCATTCTCCTTCATGCAGTTGTGGTCATTTTGATCCCCCTCTAGAATATCTTTTAGTAAACTGTTCAGGGTTGGCTTTGTCATCATGAAATTCTTTAGTTGTTCTTTGTACTGGAAGTATTTCATTTCTCCACTGAACTTGAAAGAGAGTTTTGCAGTGTATATCAGTCTAGGATTTAATTTGTTTTCTTGCAAGTCACAATGTACTTTGTTCCAAGCTCTTCTTGATTTGATGGTCTTTGAAGAGAAATCTGCCGTTATCCTAATAGGTTTTCCTTTAAATGTGATCTATTTCTTTTCTCTAGCGGCTTTTAGTATACTCTTCCTGTCCTGAATTTCTGGGGTCTTAATTATTATATGTCTGAGTGTGGTTTTAATTGAATTGATGTTATTTGGAGTTCTATATGCTTTGATTACCTGGCTACCAAATTGTTTCCCTATATTTGAGAAGTTTTCTGCTATTACCTCTGCCCATATTCTTTTTATATCATTTTTACAGACTCCTTCTTTCTCATTGATGGCTATTAGTCTTACATTGTTCACCTTTAAATCATCTGGTAGATGCTTAATTATATTTTCTTGCATCCTAGTTGTTATTAAAAGATCTTTGCTTACCTTTTCACTAGCTGTAATGGTGTCTTCAAGGTCTGAAAGTCTATATTCACTTTCATTGAAATGGCTTTGCCAGCTTGTGACTGAGGTTTTACGTTCCTATGTAGTACTTTATATATGCTTCATACATTCTATTATTTTCCCATATTGCTCATTTAAGGATTCCATCATTTTTATTCTCCTTTACTTTTTATCATTGTCTTTAGGTGCATTTAGTACTTCCTTTATTATAGGTGTTATTTCTTTTTTTAACCTCAGAAATTATTTCTGATCTGACTTCCTCTATACCTTTCTGCAGTTTTTCTTTCACTCTGGATGCTATTTCACAGATTTTAGGTGTGTGATTTTTCAATTACTTTTATGCTATTTTTTCCTGCATTTGTTCTGGGTGGGCTCAGGGCCCGAGAGTGTATTTTGCTCCTTCTCTTTGTCATTTTATGTAGCCCTGCCTTCTCATCTTGCTGTATAACTTTGGTAGAGTCCTTACCTTAGCATCAGATCTGTATTTACCAAGTTTAAGCTTGGTCCAGGTAGATGTGGCTTGAGTCTGGCTTTGAGCTCCACTTCTTCCTGTTGCAGCCCTGGGAGGTGAGCCTGCTCTGCCACTCTGGTGAGATGTTCTGCTCCTGGATCGGCTGGATGGGTCTTCTCTCTAATCTCTTTGCAGGGAGTTTTGCAGCAGATTTCTACACTGGGCCTGTCTGATGGATGAAGTTTCACTCACATGCCATGCTTTCTTGCTGGTTTGAATGAGTTTCTGGCAGACCCAGGAAGGTCTACCTCACACTGTGGGCCTGATTGTTGGGTTGAGTGATTTTTGGGCATGCCCGGGGTGGTATCACTCACATGTCAGACTTGGTTGTTCCTTTGTACTTATTTTGATATGCTTTTCTGGTTATGTTTTTAACTTTTTAAAAAATATATCCTTTCTGGTGGAATCAGATACAGTGAAAATAATGTTGCGCCAACAAGCTCTTGTCCATCCATTTAAAAAGGAGCATGAGATTAGCCCTAGGGTGCCAGGCTCAAATGCCTCAGAAACACTGTGAGCACTCAAGCTTGTTTCCTATCTAGGGTTGCTCTGTACCCACATCCATAGCAGTAAACCTCTCCGGACTTGAATACACTTTGCAGCTCATGGCGAGGAACATCCTTTGCAGTAGTTGTTTCCTGGCTATAATTTATCCCAAGATAAAAACGAAGAGAACATTTTCTTTTAAGCAAAAACTCTTGCCAATGGACACATTCTAAAACAAATGCTTTACACCCTCAAAGCTTTTCAATTATCTTGATATCCTGGGGATGCTACTTCCAGCTGTTGTTGCTGAATTCCACGACGAAGCACAAGCAGTTGTTTCCAGATCTTTTGAGGAGTAAAAACAAACACTGACTTGTAATGTTTCCCTCCTATTCAGTCTCACTCAACTTCCTCTGCCTGCCCATCATCCTCGATCTGCAGTCACCATCCTTACTGATCCTGCACTGTGCCCACACGTGTGGTATACTGTTTCCGCTTCATCTTACATCATTGTTCTTAGTGTTCCCATGCTTCAGATTTGATTGGAGATGAGCAAATTTACCTTTCATGCTGTCTCTTTTCTGGACAGTGGCTAGAATTCAGACTTCCTAAAAAATGAATTGCATCATTAAAATATAGTAATTCAGCCTCATTTATGCTAATAAATTTTTTAAATGACAGATATTGATAAGGAAATCCTAAGATGTGGTACAACATAGCAAATAAATATAACCTCATAGGTGTACTAAAAGAGGCAGTGCTAAACACTGACATGAAGAAAATAGTTGGAAGGACCAGTTCAGTGTTAGGCCAACAACTGTCAGTGGAGAAGACTCGTTGAATGAGTTAGGGTGAGTAAATAAATAACTACAAAAATGTTAAATGTTCTTTATCTCTGACATGTTACTAAAAATATTCTATTTTATATCCAGCAAACAGAAATATGGGTGAAGGGGCTGGGGAGATAGCTCTGTGGTACAAGTGCCTGCCTGGCAAGTGCAAGGTCGTGAGTTTGAACCCTGGTCCCGCAAAAACAAAAATCAAAACAAGAAATATGGGTGAAGATTCAAAATTTACAAATTTGATATTTCTGTGTTGTTACACAGATTTACTAGACTTCTCAATCACCTTAATTGGAGTTCAATTTTCAAAATACAGTCCATTTTACCTAGACTGATAGACACTTCAGCTTTAAAATCATTGTGGTTAATTATAATGCTCTCTACATGGGAATTCATACTTTATTCTTCAAAGTAAGTATTCTTAAACATAAAATATATAATGTGATGATAAAGTAGAGCATGAACTGAGCAAGAAATTAATACAATCCTAAAAAGGGACCACCAAGGAGCTCAGCAGATTAAAGCACCTTCAAGCAGGTGCAGGGGTGGGCCTGCCATGCCAGCGTGCCCCCACAACATTGAGCTGAGATGGCTATTGAGACTGGGCACGGTGACACATACCTATAATCCCAGCTCTTGGGAGGCTGTAGACAGGTGGCTCACTAGGAGTCCAATGTAATAGTGAGACTCTCGACATCCTGTAGACCCTTCCCTAAAAAATACAAATAAATAAATAAATAAATAAATAAATAAATAAATTAAATAAATAAATAAATAAAAGCCCAACCATAAAGAAATTGAAATTGTGTTTCTAGTTTCATTTTCAAATTCATATAAAATTATAGGCACAAAATTATTTATCTTTTATTCTATGGTAAAGCTTTGAATACTCATCTACTAATCATGGTGAATTATTTTGGAAAACTGAAAATATTTACATGGTCTTCCAAATGAAAATTCTGAGCTCTACACTGAAATGATAATGATAATCTAATAGAACAGTGTGAAACCATAAAATAATGTTAGAAATTTTACTTCCCCAGCCATCTGCTCTCTTCATAGTTGGGCATCCCAGTCCATTTTTCATATTCCACGTAACATTTGGGGCAGAAACTAAATTATGACCTAATTAGTGGATTAGCCTGAAGTTGCTTCATCTGAATGTACTGCCTCTTCCTGGGTCTGAAAGCATAGTTCTACTGTCACGTCTGCATTTTGGGCCTTGGCTCAAAAGACAGCTATGTTCTCTTGCATGTTATTTTCCATTTCAGTGGTTGATTTGCAAAATTGGCTTTAAAAATACTGCTTTTTAGAAGATTTGTAGCCCATGAATTTTCTTTCATAAAACACACTGAGGCCTCAACTAACTAGAAGCAATCAAATATATGCTATATGAAGCCTAACAAAAATCTGAAACATCAATTTTATTATAACACCTTCAGTTACATGTGGTATAGTTACTAGAAAAACAGATAATGTAATCTTAACTCAAGCTCTGCTGGCTGATTACCTTGTCTCTACATCTATCTGGATTAATTTATCGTTAAATCTTGCATTTTAGATTTTATTTGTGCTCACAAAGAGGAACAGAGATTTTGCTTTTACAAAGGAAGAACAAAGCAAAAATTTCAGTGACAATCTTTAGGTATAAGCAGGATACTTCCATTCTTTGACTGGGAGGTAATTGTTGAAGCTTGAAAAAATATTGTAAAATATGTTTTTATCTTTTTCATCAAATTTGAAGAACAAACTCTTATATACCAAATTTATTCAGCAATTCACTGAATGAGGATAGAAGACTCGTATTCTTAAACCAACATTATAAATTTTGTGTGACTCAGTCTTTTCCAGGTTCTTACTCGGAATCTGATGGGTGTTTACCTATAACCTCTAATCATGGTTTCAAAGAAGGGTGGGGAAGGAATATTCAAGGATAGACTAAAAACTCACAAATATCTTTCCCTGAGCTATAATAATAATTGTAATCTATAATAATGAACTGCTTAGGAAAATTGTGTTTTGTCTTTAACATTTATGCTATAAATATTATTTTGAGGTTAAACAAATGATCTTCAAAACATAGTATATTTTTATTTATATAAAGCCAGCAATCATACCTCTTAAGTCTTGAGCTAAGCTTGTTTTCCAAACATCAGTATCCATATTTGGACAACACAAAGTAAAACAAGAGAAGTCACTTACTTGCACCACAGACTGTGTTGAATACCACTTAGGTATAGGAATCCTGGAGGCTAGGTGGGATTGAATCAGCTCCCCTTAGCTCCCTTCTTAAAAGAAGGTAGGAAATATTTCGCGCCCCTCTATTAATTCTTTTGGTAAAAACTCAACATGGAAATATCATAGGTTCTTGCAATCTAAAATGTAAATTTATGCTTCTAAGAAGATCAAACTAATACTTCCAAGCTTTAGAATTGCCAACATGTCTATTTTTCTGTCCTGTCTTTTCTATCTTGAAGTAAAAATGCATAAACCCAAAGTAGTAAACTCTTCATCTAGAGTTTTCTATCTGGTGAGAGAAATTATTTTCACTTCTGGTCATAAGATGTATTTTAAAAATGTAATTTTCAGATTTAAAAAAAATGGACTACTAGCTAGATACTCTATCTTTTCGCTCTCTTTCATTGTTTAACTCGGTCAATTTTGATTTTAGTTTAGTGGATTGTGATAGACATCAGTCTAGCTCTAGTGCTTGGCATGTGGAGAGCCAGTTTTTAAAGTACTATTTATTAAAGATGCTATCTTCCAGTGAACATGTGTGGCCCTGTTGCCAAAGATAAGATGACCAAATGTATCTGAAATTGTGTCTACATCTTTTATTCTGCTGCAACGATCCTCAGGTCTGGTTTATTTGCCAGTACCATTCTGATTTTATCACAATATCTTTGTAGTGTAATATCAATTAGGATTGGAATTCCACCTAACTAACTGGCCTAGGTCTCTTCTAGTTCTAAATCTAATTTAGAAGTATTTTTGCTAGTTCTGTGATAAATACTAATGGTATTTTGATAAGCATTATATTAACGCTGTATAACAATTTTGTGAGATAGACATTTTCATTATATCGGTTCCTCCTATTCATGAGCAAGGGATATCTTTCCATTTCCTGATGTCTTCTTTAATCTCCTTTTTGCACAATATAGTATTTTTCTATACATGAGTATTTTATTTCCTCTATTAGACTGACTCCTGAGTATTGCAAGTTATTTGATACTGTTTTAAAGCAGATGATTTCCCTATCTTTTTCACAGCAAGTTTAATATTTGTGCACAAGAATACTATTAATTTTTAATTTTATGAATTTGTATGTAGCTATGTGACTCAATTTGATTAGTAAATCTGGAAGTCATTTGCTGAAGTTTTGGTGTTTCCTATGTAGAATATTATTTCATCCGCAAAATATAACTTAACTTCTTCCTTTTCAATTTTTGTTTGTTTGTTTGGTCGTTACTGGTGTACGGTCTCACTACACAGCTCCAACTCATAGTGATCCTCCTGTTTCCTGTCTCCCAAGCGCTGGGATTACAGGTGCATGCCACCACAACTGGACTCCATCACTGGCTGGGCATGTCCAAGAGCAGGGCCGGCACGGCATGTGGAGCCAGAAATCGAACCTTGGCCCCTGCACTTACCTAAGCAAGAGCTTATCTTTCCTATTATTATTCCTTGTAGTTTTCTGAATTTTCTAATTCCTCTGTTAATGCTTCCACATCCCTGTAATGTACCTGATTTTAGAGTTAAAAATTTCACCTTCTTTCCATATAGTATGATGTTGGCCATTAATTTATAATAGAAACTTCTAGAATATTGAGATAAAGACCACATATACTATGTCTAGCTATTGTATCATGTATGACTTGGATTTTGTCAAAATTTTTTTCTTCATCTATTGAGATGATCATGTGAATGAACTCGATCTTCAGCTTTGTTGATTCTATGTATTACACTTATTGACTTGTATATGCTAAATTGTTCCTGCATTTCTGGGATGAATCACATTGGTCATGGTGTATTTGCTTACTTAGTATTTTCTGCATTCTGGTAGCTTGCATCTTATTGAGGATTTTTGACTTCATATTCATTAGCAAGATTGGCCTGTAATTTTCCTTCCTAGTTGGGTCATTTTCTGGTTTTGATATTGGAGTAATAATTGACTTCAGCAATAATTTCTGAAATATTGCTTCCTTTAAACTTCATTAAAGAATTTCAGGGTAATTCCTATTAAATCTTCTCTAAGTATGTTATACATTTTTTTGTGTCTTTATGAGACAGGGTCTCGCTATGCTGTTCAGGCTGGCCTTGAGCTCACTTTCGTAGCCCAGGCTGGTCTCGAACTCGTACCAATCCTCCTGCCTCAGCCTCCCGAGTGCTAGTATGTTATACATTTGAATTACATTTTTATTTTGTTATGTAATGTTGGATTGCTTGGAATATTTATAGCTTCCTGATTCTTCTTTGTTCACTCATATATATCTTGCAATCTGTCCATTTCTTCAGTGCTTTCCATCCTATGAGAGTAAAGTTTTTCAAAATAGATATTGACGATATGAATTTCTACAGAATCTCTACTCACTTCACTCTTTTCATAATTCATTCATATATTTGTGTCTTTTCTTTCCTTTTTTGATAAACTTGGCTATATGTTTACCAATTTTATTTTTGCAAAGAATTCACTTTTCACTTCATTAAATGTTTGTATTATCTTCTTATACTCAATTGCATTAATTTGAGTACAGTTTTTTTATATGTATGTATTTTCCTCCCTTGAATGGGCTTTGAGCTTGACTTGCTTTTCTTTTACTAGAACACTGAAGATGCAGTATTAGGTTGTTTATAAGCATTCTATTTTTTTCAGAAGTGAGACTGAATGACTGTAAATTTCCATCTTAAGACTGCTTACATTTTTTCCTACAAGTTCCAGCATGTTCTATTTGTATTTTCATTTAATTATCCATAATGTTTAATTTCTTCTTTAATTGTTATTTAATTTCAATGCGTTTATCACATTTTTCTCATTTCTTTTTTTTCTTTTTCTTTCTTTTTTTTCTTTTTTTTCTCATTTCATTTGCCATTAATTTCGAATTTCATTGCACTATGATGAGATAATATCAATTATTTTGGATTTACTTAAACATATTCTGTGGTCTAGTGCATAGTTTATTTTAGAAAATGCCCCATTTGCAAATGAGAAAGTTATATATTCTGATTTTTGGTTAAAAAATCTGTAAACACCTCCTAAGTCCATTTTTTCACATGTTCGGTGCAGTCCTTGTATTTTGTTGCAGACTTTTTGTCTAATTGGTGTATTCCTTTATGACAATGAAATGTTAACGTCCTCTGTTACAATTGCTTTATTGCTTATTTGCTTTTTCAATGTTTACTAATATTTGTCTTATGTAGTTGTATGCTCTCATAGTTGATGTATACATATTTGATTATTGTCTCTTCCTCTTGAAGTTTTCTCCTATAAAATAGCAGTGATCTTTATTTCTTTTGATCATCCTTGAGTTGAAACTCACATTGTGTGCAAACAGAATAAATGCCCCTGTTTTTTTCTGGGTTGCTGTTGCATGGAGCATTGTTTTCTATCCTTCAACTTTCAGTCTATGAATTTCTTTTTGATTTAAATGTGGCTATTGCATAAAGCATAGCTTTAGAATTTGACTCTAGAGTTTTTCTGCCAGCTGATTTCTTGTAATTGGTGAATTGAGACCATGTATAGATGGATATAAATGAAATATATTGATTTATATTTCTCATATTATTTTCCAACGGTTCACTCCCTGCCTTTTTCTTCCTGTGTTAAATTTCTTGACCTGATGAGTGCTTTCTATTTTTCTTGCAATTTTCATCAGTTTTATTCCTATCATTATATTTTTCAGTACCTTTGTAGGGTTAGTTTGGTGATCATGAATTTTCTCAGTTGTTCTTTGTAATGGAAATATCTTATTTC
>PVJA010030266.1:0-25951 GCA_004027025.1 Myocastor coypus | reverse complement strand
TTCATTTCTGTTGCTATTTTTTGTATTCAGTTCTTATTTCTTTAACAGTGCAGAATATTTCTTCCTCTTCCTCCTCCTCCTCCCCCTCCTCCTCCTCCTCCTCCTCCTCCTCCACTTCTTCTTCTTCTTCTTCTTCTTCTTCTTCTTCTTCTTCTTCTTCTTCTTCTTCTTCTTCTTCTTCTTCTTCTTCTTCTTCTTCTTCTTCTTCTTCTTCTTCTTCTTCTTCCTCCTCTTTGTGGCATCAGAGATTGAACTTAGAACCTTATGCTTGCCAGGCAGGCATGTCTCCTGAGCTATCTCCCCAGCCTTTCTTTTAAAACCAAACAATTTATCAGTTTGGAAAAATTAAACAAAGAGAAATAAACTACAGTTAGATCCATGGTGTACTGGATAGCAATACCAGTAAATAAAAATATCTGGCATTTATTATTGCTTAGAATCCAGATTTTAAGGTCCGGAGAGCTGAGTCATACACACTCCACACGCTCCTCTCCTTCAGATCTTTATTAACACAGATACATTAGGTGTTCTTCTCCAACCTGGTTCCTCGCAGGGAACACGTGCTCTGCACTCCTCCACTGTGAAAGCCCTTCCTCACTGCAGCTTCTATTACTATTGGTAGAGCTGTGTTTGGCCCTCCAGACTTTGCCCACTTCTTTTCTTAATGATTGCCTGGTTAGTAGCTCTGACTTTCAGACTAAGGACTGGCAGCTCTAAATAATAACTGAGCAATGTGTTTTATATATTACTGCTTAGAGAAGAAAACCAGCCAAAGCCCATTGGTAAAGTAGAAAAAAAGAACTTTCAGGGTGGAGAAGCGGGCACTGTAAGCACAGTGGTTCAGGAAAAGGAGCCGCCTGCTTAGAGATGCCTGGCTTCCCTGCTGCCCCATGAGCGCCTCTGTTGACACTGGCAACCTGTGGTGCTCCTTTTTTTCTCTCTCTTATTTTTCATATGTCATGAACAACAAGTGCATTTTTGTTGGGGGGGGAGGTGCAGGACCAGGGTTTGAACTCATGACCTTGAACTTGCCAGGCAGGCACTCGTGCCATGGAGCTATCTCTCCAGCCCCCTGGTCATGAACAACAAAGCATAACTTAAAGGCCTAAAGTGAGAGGCCAGTGTTAGAAATATCTCCAGTTTAACCATTTAAAATATGCAAAATTGGGGAGCCAGGCGTGGTGGCTCACGCCTGTAATCCCAGCACTTGGGAGGCTGAGGCAGGAGGATTGATGCAAGTTCGAGACCAGCCTGGGCTACAAAAGTGAGCTCAAGGCCAGCCTGAACTGCATAATGAGACCCTGTCTCAAAAACACAAAAATAAATACATAAATAAATAATAAAAGTTCTTTGCTGGGTGTGGTGGCTCACGCCTGTAATCCCAGCACTCGGGAGGCTGAGGCAGGAGGATTGATGCGAATTCGAGACCAGCCTGGGCTACAAAAGTGAGCTCAGGACCAGCCTCAACTGCATAGCGAGACCCTGTCTCAAAAAGACAAAAAAAAAAAAAAAAAAAATGCAAAATTGGAACAAGCCCTCGCTGCATTAAAAACCATTTAAAGTATGCTGGACCTTATTTTAGTCTTCATATTAAACATGAGCACAGTTGGTTGAATAATACTCTGCCTTCCCCGCACACAATACGATTGCACTTTCTGGTCCTCTTTGGTGAAGTATATCCATGTCACTGCTTCTGGGTAGCGATTTGTGAGTGGAGATGTCACTCAGTGACTGAAACAAGACCTTGTAGGTTTCTGCTTTTCTATCTAGGCAGCCTAAAACGTTTAAGACAGCGACTACCCCATTAGGTCAGATCCTACAATGAAAACATTGTGTTTCATGGGAAACCATGACCATTTTGGTCATGCAGCATGAGTAAGAAATAAGACATTGGGCCAGTGACATAGCTCAGAGAACTAAACCGCCTGCGTAGGTAAATGTAGGCAAGCACAGGGATAGTGGTTTAATCCTCAGCAAAACATGCTTCACCAGCCCCAGCTCCAGGGCAGGCTGAGCTGTTCACAAAAAAGAAAAAAGAATAGAAAAGAAAAGAAAAGACAAAAAAAAAAAAGCATGTTATTTTAAGCCCCTGAGATGCTAGTGCTTTTTGTTAACATAGCAGATTCTTATCTAGTCAGCCTGAATTGCCATACTATTAAACCATACACTTATGTACACAGGATGAATCAGATATTGGTCTCAAGAACCTTCAAAAGGTTCAGCATATTGATTATAGCACAATGTAATGTGCAAAAACTCTGTTTGGAATACATGTCACTCTTGTCTTTTTGATATGTACTGCTCCTGGTGTAAACTCAGTTACTGTCATCCTCTCTCTCAAGAGTAGTACTTGAAAATAAGAGACTATTCCACATTTCAAATTCATAGCATTTTTTTGGTGACACCAGGGATTAAATTCAGAACCTAGAACTTTCCAGGCAAGCACGTATTCCACTTAGCTGTCTCCCTGGCCCTACATTCATAGCATTAATCCACCTTCTTATGAGTTTAGCTCCCTTCACACACTTTGACAGTAATTCTTAACCATCTAAATGGCATTTGCATTATTTTTCTTCTACATTAGGCTGTAATTTTCTTGAGGATAGAGAGATACTTCTCACATCTTCATATTTTCAGCACTTGCTCCATTGTCCCTCAGCTATAGACACTCAATACTCTTGACTTAAACTAAACTCTGCTTACGCAGTTGAGTTTCTGCTCTGTACTTAAATGACACTGAACTGTAGGTGTGACTAATTTTAAGTCAGGTCATTTAGGTATATGCCTCGCTTAAAGTACAAGAAGCAAAAATGATGAGGTCTATCTGATATATTTGAAAAGTACAGTAAAGTTAGTGGATTTGGCCTAAACTTTGGGTTCTGGCTGTGTGACATCTGTTAACTCATTTTGGCAAATAGTAACTAGCTGTCCACTTGTAATTTGCCAGTGTGCTACAGTTTGAAAATGCTAAGGATACTCAGTGTTCTTAAGGCATTAACAGGGTTGTGGAAGTTATATATATATATATATATATATATATATATATATATATATATTGTACTTAGCACAGGGTCTACAAGATCTCACTACAGAGATCAGACTCATAGCGATCCTGCTTTCAGCCTCCCAGGCACTGGGATTATAGGCACATACCACCACACCCAGTCTCTTGAGCTACATCATAATAATATTTATTTGCTTCATTCATCGATATTATTATAAAGTTGGTGGAAATTATATGTAGACATGCTTTAAAAATTTCAGCTAATTTTAAAGATGTGAGCATTAACCTTTTGTTTTTGAAATTTTGAGGACCAGCCAGATAGCTCAACTCAAATGCCTGCGTAGCCTAGCACAGGGATGGGAGTTTGATCCTTGTGCTGGGACAGCCCCATCCCCAGAGCGCACTGAGATGGTGAGCAAGACTGGGCATCTGTAATCCCAGTTTTTGGGAGGCTGAAAGCTGAAAAAGCACTATGAGACTAATCAGCGTAGCAAGACGCTGTAGACCCAGTAGTAAACACATTAACATGTTTGTGAATAATATATTCTTACCAATAATTATTTAAATGAATATTTACTTAGGTGCTAGAGAGCTAATTTCTTATCAGTTAGGAGCCACAAGAAAGCGTCTTTAAGCTATCTCCTAGCTGTTATGAAATAATAGAGCAGTTAGGGTTTTGGTTTAGAGGAGGGTGTTTGTCAAAAATGATAGGAAAACATGCCGGTCGTTGGGCAGGAATGTGAGCTCTGTTTTCCAATTTTTTTATTTTCTAATTTTAAAGAAGACAATGATTTCCTGAAGGGGGAAAAAAACTGCTTTAGTGTAGTGTAGTCCAGATAATGACTGAAAATGAACAATGCATTGGTGAGAAGACAATAAAGACGCCTAGATGAGTCAAATTGTGGCAACGCATCATAAATTGATTTCTTCAAATGTATATGATTCATTTCGAAGACAAATAGCCTATAATTTTTATTATACAGAAAAATGTATATATTATATTCAAATAAAAATGTATTCTAAGTGAGCCAAGTGTCTCAACACCCACTAAAATGTTGTAAGTGAGATTTTTTTCTCCCCTCTGATTCTCCCTCTTTTCCAAGACTGCGACCATTTGGCTTTTACTTCTGTTGTCATCGCCTCTCCATGCCGGGGAGGGGTGGGGTGGTGGTGGTGAATGCTATCATATACTTATTTCAATTCATGACTTCTGTAATGAGTGATTTTTTTTTCATTCTAGAAAGATCAAAACTAACTGCAGTTGTTTGTCTTTGCATTTGTTTTCATCTCACACTCTGCATTTCTGGAGTCCAAGGTCTAGTGTACAAGATGTGTGTGTGTGTGTGTGTGTGTGTGTGTGTGTGTACAGGTATCGATAAAAAATGATAGGGATCTAATGACATCCTTCATAATTATATCACTGCAGCCTTCACAGTGGCCATGCATCTCTTAGAAAATGCATGGTGTTTCTAAACGGTGGGGCACATAAATATGTTGTCCCTAAGATGTCACAGAGAAAGAGAACTTCTGTGAGAACCAGAAAACTAGGAAAGTTTTCATGGAGGACATAAAAACTCCTTGAAATCGCAATAACAAATCTAAGGGCAGGAATTACATTTTAGGAGAACAGAAATACCAGCAGAGATGAGGAAATAAAGTGTTCTTGGAAATGAAAAGAAGTTCACACAAGTCTTTTGGTGACATTTCACGGAGGATGGAGGGAATCGAGACAGCATATCTATCTATGTTTGGAGAGATTATGTAAGATCCTAAAAATGAAGTTTATATTTTAGATTTGATGATGAGTAAAATAAAGATGTGATTGAGAGGGCCACAAATTAAAAGGTGCCTTATCAGAATGGAGTATGAGTTGTTCAGGACCATTCTCAACCTGGCTGTGGTCTTCTCTTTAGTGAGTACATTAGCTTTTCAAGAATTCTAAGGAGGGGGCTAAAGGAAAGACAAGAGCAGGGAATTTTTTTTTTAACACATATAACTCTACCCAGCTCCTGGATAACAGAAAACATAGTTGCTTGGATGCCATGTGTTGGAGAAATCACTGCAATTGGATTCTGCCTTTCTACTACATCAGTTATCTAATGATCAAGATTTATGTTTTTATCTAGTGGACAAAACCCATTTCTAAAATAAACCCACAGCAGTACAAATAAAAGTGGCTTCCCTTTCAGAAAACCAAGACGTTGGGTGTTGTTAATAGGCAGCTTTTATATAGAAAATCATTGTTGACTAATTACATACATTTTCTAACATTGATTTATCTATTTCTGTATTTGGTAGAGGGTCTCACTATGCAGTTTGGACTCATAGTGATCCTCCCATTTTCAGCCTTCCTAGTTACATGTGTGTGTCACCATGCCAAGACTCAGTGGCTAGTTTAGTGCACCTGAGGGCAGGACTGGCATCTAACATCCAAATTTTTAAAATAAAGACTGACAATCTTAGTTCTCTTTTAATTTAATAAATTCAATTTATGTATGTTTTTTTAGCAACCATAAAAATGACTTTTATGACATGGGTAATTCACCTTAAACATTCTGAGCTAATTGTTTAAACTTAAATTTTTACTTCTTTTGTACATATTTTACATTTTCTGACCAACCGATGAGATTTTCCAGAGTTACATGATACTTGAAGAACTATTGCATTAAGTTCATGAGTCTACTCTTATATTATTTTAAAAATTATAAACTATTTAATACATTAGAATTTTTTCAAATAAAGTAGGCACTTAAATCTATCAGTTACTCATGCTTAAATTAAAATATGCCAGATACTTCAAAGGCTATAATTATTTTAGTGTTATAAATTCTTAAAATCTCAAAATTACATAGACTATTCCTTATCCCAATTAATAAAATTGCAAGTCTGACTTGGTTCATCATTTCTCTATGTAGTGCCACATTTTCCCAGAGTTAAAAAGAAATTCCCACAGGACACCAATTATTTAATTTCAAATAATATTTGAGATTTCTAGGTGAATTCTTAGGATTGCTGCTCAGTTAGCTAGGGTTCTCTGTGGAGCAGAGACTGTGGCTAGTGTGATACGGAGCTGCCAATATCTTAAGATTAGGATGTCAGCAGGGGCAAACAGAGCCAAAGGTGAAGTAGTCTCTAGTTTAGGTCCCCCGAGGAGTTACATTTCACGAAATTCTCCATTTTGCTTAAAGAAGTTGGTGACTTTAAAATTTTAGCTAATTGTCTTCTTGCTGGATTTGTATTGTCTCTTAAAAATTGCTTTGGCTCTCCTAAAATATTAAGTGCTATCAGATCAGATTTGGCATTTTTCTTTTCTGGCTCTGCATCATATTTTTTAAGATCATTCCAACATTCAAATGTCAATACCACATGGCAAAATGTTGTATATGCAAAGCGTGAAAGAAAAAACTGCTCTCATTTTGTATACTTATAAACCCATCAATGTATCTCAAGAATGGTGAACAAAATATAGTTATCATTCTCAAGAATTTTAAGCCAAGTAAAGAAAATAGACAAGCAAGAAAAACTTGCAAATCCATGTATTCCCTTTCCAGCAAACAGGAAAGAAGATTGAATCTTCCGTTGGAATTTTCACATTCTTTCCAGAGGAAATACTTTGCATTATTGCATTAGCCATTCAAATCACATTAAGGGTAATTCTGTACAATAGCATGCACAGTGCAGTCCTGGACCAGTAGAGTCATCAGCATTAGCTGGGGATTCGATAGAAATACCCACTCAACACTTCAGGCTTATTAAAGCAGAAATTCTGCCATCAGGCAGTCTGGGTTTCATAAATCCTCCTGGTGATTCTAATGCATGTTAAGTTTAAGAGCCACTACAATAAAATAGCATTAAGATAAGTAAAGTTTTTATGAAACTATATGGATCTTTAAAAAATTACTGTGTTCTGTACCAGGGATGTAGCTTAGCAGCACAGTGCCTGCCTGGCAAGTACAAGGTCTTGAATTTGATTTCCAGTTCCAAAAAAATCAAGAAAGAAGGGAAGAAGAAAGAAAGAAGGAAAGAGAGAAAGAAAGAAAGAAAGAAAGGAAGGAAGGAAAGAAGGAAGGAAGGAAGGAAGGAAGGAAGGAAGGAAGGAAGGAAGGAGGGAAGGAAGAAAGACCAAAGACCAAACAACAAATACCATTTTCTAAGTGTAGATATATATCAGATGTAAACTATAAAGAATGTTATATATGACTGTTGAAGTCCGCAATGAAGACCACAAACTTCGCCTTATGTACTGAAATCTACTGAACGCCGAGAAAAAAAAAAAAAAAAAAAACTTTTTCAAATGTTTCTCAACAACATTCAGTGAGAAAATGTGGCATGTAAGCATCCTCCAGTGATTCTGAACTTGGATGACTCTGAAGGATCTGTTCCAAGACTATCAGTAAAAAAGAGAAGAAGCAAACGAACAAACACATTTGAGTTATATACTCTTTAGGAAGTTTATATCCTAAAAGTGCAGAGGAAACATAACGAAGAATTACTAGTTTCCTGGATATTTTTCTTGCAGGGAAATCATAAAAAGAAGTAGTTTGCAGATTCTTGACAAGACAGTAACTCTTTTACTGCAAACTCACTCGAGGTCAATCCCACTTTAAATCACCAACATTAGCTGTGTGAATGAAGACAGCAAAGGATTCAGAAAAAACCCAAACACATGAAAAATTATGACTCTCAGCACCTTCTGATTATTCAATAAGTTCCATGTCAACCAAGATGAAGATTTTTTTCCAGAATGCTCCCTCTTTCCTCATTAATATCCAGTGAGCTAAGAAAACAATCATTCAAAATTCAATATGAGAATATAGGTCAACTACATAATTTATTTGCCTCCCCTCACTCCAGGATGACCACTTAGAGCTCCAGTAACTTCCCACAGTGACACTGAGCCTTAAGAATCACAGACATTGGACAATCTGTTCTACTATTTAACTCTTTTACTTTGAAAGGTAAGGGAATCTTTTCAGAAATCTGGAGGAAAATTCCTTATGACGCCCACTTTGGCATAATTGATTAGCTAAGATATAACAATGTTTCTAAGCTCATTTATGATTAGTGATTGCTCTTCAAAAGGTGAACTTTATTCTAAGGGTACTTTGCCTTTGGCCAAGAAATCCCAATATTTGAAGATTTAAATGATATGGGTCTAGCTAGAGTTGAAAGTTATCCTTCCTTGCCATGTCTGAATATCCATTTATGCATAAAGCAACTATATTAATAGACTTCTTTAAAAAACTGGTAGGTGTTCAAGCTCCTAATGTGCACCTAGGAATTAGGAAAGAGAGGCATCCCTGACCTCTCTTTCCTAATTCCTAGGTCACCCATTCCTAGGACAAGATCTCTGGATCTGAGCACAAATGCTTACATGAGGATTTCTTCCTATAATTAATTTTATTATGGTACTGTTCGCATGGGGTTCTTTTAACACATGACAAAGTTTGAGATATTTAACAGCATTTATCAAAATATAGAATTTGAGATTTATTTTGAGTTTTATTGAGAAATGTAGGGATATGGCTTTATTTAGTGAACTGACTTTGAGATGCCTTTCATTTAGAGACAACATTGGGAGCATAAGAAAAATAATGAAGAGAATTTTTATTTCAACCTTGAAAGCCGAAAGGAAAATGTCTTTTGAAAGAGACATTTTAAACTTTGTTTATAAGCTTTGTTGGAGTACATCTAATTACCCATTTTCAAGTCTAACTGTAGCACTTAGACATATATGAGAAATTTCCATCACTAACCAGAATACTCACTTCTGTACCGTGAAAAAGGAATTCTCCTCATCCACATGATCAATCTTCCCAAAAATATATTGACTAAATGTAATATATTAATATCCAACATAGAACACAGACAATGGATTATGACATGAGCTATAAAAGCTGAGTAAATATGTCTGAAATAATAAAAGTTACCTTGATGTGAGTTATAGACCTAATTCATAGCAATGAATTACCTCTATGATAGACAACACACTGTGAAACTTGCCGTTGTTCCTCCTGTGATATCTTAATAAATGTGGTAAGTTTAGACATTGCACCTGAAGCTAGAAATGTTACTGAATATAATTTAATCAAACTTGAATGAAGCCATGTGAAAAATGAATCAGATTTCTTAGGTGCCTCTTGTATGGAGTTATTTTCTTTAGAAAGCCACTACTCCAAAGCCGTATACTCCCTGCCAGGCAGTCCTCTCTCTGGATTGTCAGAGCCTCTTCACATCCTGCCGCACCCTAAATAATGGATCTCTGCAACTTGCATGAGCTAATTCCCAGTGCGTCCAGAACTCCCAGCCCTTCACCTCCATAAGCTGAAAATTAACAACAATTTTTCATTATGACACTGGGACTCCAACTGTGCTCCTAAGTGTTTCAGAAAAAAATACTGCATGATATGATTTCCATACACCTATGTTTTCTGAGCTTTCAAAAAAGCATGGCATTTTTCAGAACCACTTATGTAAATACAATGATGCTCTCATAGAGGAGGAATTATCATTATATTTCATTTTACATGTTTAAGAAAGAAAAACCTCATGGCACAAATTTGAACTAGCACATTGTTTTCTTGATTTACAGGGTTTGAAGAGATAGTGAATGAACAACCCTCCTTACAGCAATATTTCATGTACTTTCTATAGGTCTGTGAAATTTCTGTAACACAGCAAAATAAGCCTTGCCTCGGGTTTAATATCTTCTGTTTATTAGCAGAATACTGTGCACCTGCTTAAGTGCACCTGCACATTTTAACTTAGCATTTTAAACCAAATTCAATCAAGTATGCATTAGCACACCAGCTCACCAGCTAGTACATTAAGGATTTAGGGTTCAATTCATAAGTTGCCTAGCAAGATGGATGTACTCTCTCCCCTGCCTCCTTGTTGTTCCTCCCGTCCCACCACCCCATGCAGAGGATTATCTATCACCGTGGAACAGTAGCTTTATCCATACTGTCAAGTGGAATTAGGTTATTTAACTCTTGGGAGGCAAATCCATAAGACTCATGGTCTGTTGTTCATGAGACAACAGGAATTTTATTTGTGATTATAAATAGGCATATTTTCAAAAGGAATTGTCCATCAATCTTGAGAACATGAACCTTGTGCATGACAATTTTTCTTTTCATTTATAATAGCAGCTGCTAAATCTGCTCCTTTTAGGTAGCAGAATAGCAACAAAATAACCCTAGAAGCCCTTTTCATTGCTTCTCTCTAGTCTAGGTTTATCGTTCTTGGGTACTTCCTCTAATTTTCTCTACTTATTTTTGCAGAAAAAACATGACAAAGTAATTACTTTATTTCTTGTATTTTCAGATTTTCAGATGTTCTCTCACTTCTCTTCCTACATCCGTGACCATTCATCCTTGGGTTCATTAACTAGCAGCTGCTTCGTGGCTCACCTTTGAAATTTACTCACTCAGCAAAATGCTCTCAGCTTTTACTGTTTTCCCAGAACCATCATAGGTGCGGCAAATTAACACTCGATAACAGAAAATATTTTTTGGCCTCATGCAACTTATTTCCCAGTGGCAATAGAGAGTGGAAGTGGACAATATGTGAGTAAATAGATAAATAAAAACAAGGAAACAATTTGCCATATTGGCAAATGAATTGAAAGGTTAAACCGAGGCAGCCAAACCCACGCAGAAAGAAAGCGATACACTGATGTGAGTAAAGCAGGTTTATCGGAAGCTCACACGGAGGGCTACTTCATGGACCAAGACAGCCTGGAAACAAAATGGACAGGGAATTTTGTAGGGCTTTTAGAGGAAGGTGTTTACATGCTGAAACAGCCAGATCGCAGGTGGAAGTGGAGGATGCTCACGGGCTGGAACAATGAATCTCAGGTGGAGGTCATTTTTCTCCTTTGTGGTTTGGCTTTCTGCCTGGGGCCAAGGAGAAGTGAACCACGACCAGGGTGCAGAACAGAGAGCGTTTGGGGTGAGGTGCCTAGGAAACCAAGAGTCCCAGCCCATCATGAATGATAGGAAAGAACCAGACTGGATAATAGTATGTGAGGACAGTGGTATCTCTTTTTTATTCAAGTTCAATTAATTTTCATTTTACATGCTAACTTTGAGCCAGTTCCTGTCTGATAATGGAGCTACAAAAGTGTACGGTGTGGCCTATGCATAACAGAACTCACAGACCATCATAAAGAGGAATGCATAAAGAATTGCAATAAACTTCAGCTGGCACTACAATAAACTTTATATGGAATGGAAAAAGGCTGGTGCTACTTAGGAATTAGAATTTCTGGAGCAAAGGACATCAGAGTAGACCAAGAATGAAGCAAAGAGATTATTTCAAATAGTTACAAATTAAAGATCATTGCTATTGAGAACATAAAAGCACAGTCACTTAGATGCTTATGTTTGGGGACCTTTATTTAGTGTTAATAAGGAGCAAGTATGTTTGGGTGTTGGCTTTCATGTTCGGATTTTGTTCTGAAGATAGTGGAATACTGGAGGATTCTAGTAGAGTACAAACAAGATCAAACTTGGCTTGTAGAGAGATCATTTAAATACCTGGGATGGAGACATTTATTCTGGCAGAGGGCTGGGGGTGGGGAAGGGAATGACCAGTAGGAAATGCCACACCATCCACAGGGCAAGCAGATGAACTGCAAGTGGCTGTACTAGTGAAGACAGTGTCAGGGTAATGAATTAGAGGTGTGCTTGGTAGGAGAGTGATTTAGGAACAAGAAACGGCTTATTGGGTTGGATGAACTCAACAACAGCATGTTGTTTTAACGAAACATAATGTTAATTATGGCCTTGTGCAGGAGAACTGATGGAAAGCTCAGCTCAGCTGCTCTTGTGCAGTGATTCTCAGCATGGGCTGGTGTTGGGGACACTTGGCAAAGTGCAGAAACACTTTTGGTGTTTGACAACTGGTGAAAAAGTGACTCTTTTCTACTGGTTAGAGGCTTGCGATGTTCTGAAACATCCTGCAGTGAGCAAGACACCTAGCCCCCAGCAAAGGATGACCAGACTGCAAATGCAGGGGTGCCATGGCTGCGGAATTGTGGTGTAGAAGAATAATTTCAGCAGGAGTGGGCAAGCTTGCTTAGCACAGAAGCAGAAAGCACTTTGTAAAAGGACTGTCTAGAAGAAGAGCTCAAGCTTGCAGATTTAAAGGGTTTTTGGCTCTAGGCCCATAAGCTCTTTCCATGTCAGGTAAGGAGGCTGTTTTCTCCACCTTGATTTTATTTTTCTTCCTTCAGAGAAGACCCTGCTGAAGCGGAAATTTGTAAGATGCACTGCTGGTCATGATATAACACAGAAACTTCCCAATCACTTCACGGGGAGAAAAGCAACAATAGAACGGCACATAGCAGATAGAACAATATGCTCAAGTCTCAAAACCTGCTTTAAAATTATAATTAATTATCAGTAGGATGATCAATAATGGAATTGGAGTATCTGAAAAGCTGGTTTTCATTAATGGTAATAATAGCTAGTGTTTGTTGAGTGCTCACTAAACACATCTTTCCTATGAGTTTGTATTTATTGTACACTTAGTCCTTAAAATTCCCTATAAGAAAGGTCAAAAAAGCACTGGCATATTGCCAACAAAAAGTCATGGCATAGTGGGAAAGTTCATGAACTTGTCTCATTCCAAGATAGGAAGTGTTGGATCTGGTGTCTGATGAAGCCACGTGTCTGACTCACGTGTCTGAGCCACATGCCACACTCATCCTCACTGCTACTGCTTTTCAAGTTACTTGTTCTAACTATCACAGTGGCATTGTTTTATTTGTAGGCCAAAAGGAACTAGTCATTCCTTGAAATAAAATGGGACATACACAATGGCGTCTCACGTTTTGGCAGTAAATTATGTTGTAGAATTAAACTGGCAAGTAGAGATGAGACAATAAATTAGTCTTTGTCTTACAATCATAAGCATTGATAGAAATGGGGTAGATGGAGTCCAAGGGTCACAAATTTATACAACAACAGCAACTCCTTTTCTCAACTAAAAGATAGAATGCTTAGCTATTATGAAATTCTGAAGAAAAGAAAAATAGAAGCAATTTCTTTACTATTCATAAATAATATTGCCCCCATACATATTATAATAGCCTTCTGTTTTATGTAGGAAGCCTACTGAAAATGACAACTTGACTCTTAGCATCTGTGTGAGTGAGTTGCTCGAATGCTGTGACCTGAGGACTGCAATGTGGGAAGCACACCCATATTGTTTCACCTTGGCCTGCACTGTGCTTAAGAAAACTTTGGTACATTATCTCCATTATATAGATTCAACAACCAACCTAATGCTCAGATATGATTTGAACTTCAATCCCCAATGAAACAGGGGTGTTTTTGTTTTCCATATGGTTTTCCTACATTCCCTCACTATTTTTTCATCCTGAGATAGGATACTCAACTGTATTTCAAGTGAGAAGTCTGTGCTTTACACGCTCCTCTGGACAGTGTGCACAGAAGGGTGAGAAGCAGCCTAGAGCTTCGTAAAAGCAAAGCTATGCAAACAACATTCAGC
The DNA here is from genome assembly GCA_004027025.1 of Myocastor coypus. NCBI lineage: Eukaryota > Metazoa > Chordata > Mammalia > Rodentia > Myocastoridae > Myocastor > Myocastor coypus. The sequence continues at coordinate 12,429 of PVJA010030266.1, read as the reverse complement.
TCTCTTCCTATGCTCAAGGTTGCGCCACCAGTGCTCCTCTGGCTTTAACCATCAGGGAAACCAGACTCTCAGATTTATTGATACTATCAAGGCATAGCCGCTGCTTTTCAGTTTCAGAGCCTTGGGCTTCTCTCTGACCTCTCATAGGTCTGGTGAGGTGAAGTAGTATTTGTACACAACACTTTGACTCTGTCCCACCCTTCACCTTGGACCTGCACCCACAGCAAGAGGCTGGGTTTATTAGTTTCACAGGCCTGGCTCTGTTCTATCCCACAGCATTTCTGTCAAGCCAGTGAGGCCAACAGTGTTCAAAGTTGACTGGAAAAGAGCTTGCTGCTTTGGCCCTCCATGGGTGGTGGTGGTACAGCATTATGAAGAGTGCTTTCCTTCCCTCCCTGCGCACAGAACGCGTCCTATATTCCCTCAGTCCTCTGTACTACAGGAAAAGGTGTCTGTGTACTCCGATGGAAAGAACTTAAGTCCTTTAATAACTTTACCAGCACTAAGAAGCAGAATGCCTTCCCCCTCCTTTTTGGTTTATTGTACCTAAGAATAGAAAAAGCATACAAAATGGTCCACAAAATATATGTGCACAGTAAAAATTATGACAAGAATGCTCTCCAAGATAAACAAGCCAGAGCTCTATTTCCTTTGAGAGTCCAGCGCTTGCTGTCATAGGTTGGTCACTCTGGCTCACTACTTGGAATGATTCATGAATCAATGGCTTAAATGGTAACTGATTTCAGAAAACTAATGGCAAATTTCCACTACAGAAATTCAATGTGTTTGCTTAAAAATAAATTAAATTTCTAAGCAAACTATCCAGAAGCTCTCCCACAGAGAAACTCTTTCTCTTCCCAAGTAGATGTTTGGATAACTTGTTTATTTTGAAACCTGTTCTTTACAGATAAAGTTTGGATTTTCCTCAGGAGGCCATCTGCATTAACAACTACCAGATAAAAATAGCACAAAATAAGAAAATCATTGGAAACAAGTTGAGACAGAATAGAATCCATGAAAGATTATGATTCTCTTTCCTTTCCCACCTCTTGAGAAAAACAACTTGAAAATGGGGAAGCACCATACGTGATGGGTATCATATTTTCCCTCTTTAAGTCTGATAATTTTATTTTGTAAAATCAAATCTTCAATTTTTTTTAGTAATATCTCCAAAGAAATTATTGGGGTTAGTATTTCTCATATGGCAATGAGAAGTGACTTAAGAAGCACAAAATGCTCACTTTGCTAAATCTGTGCTCTGATATTTTAGTTGTAAAGGGGAGAGGATATGTAACTAGAGATTTGTATCTAGTTCCTTCTGCAGCAACCCACTTTCTCAACTATGGTAAAAGAACTGCACATGATGGACTTGGTTCACTATAAACTTACATAACTTTCAAGAAGTATTTAAGAAATGAGAAAATGTATAATTTGAGATTCTTTGATTTATGTATTATGGGCAAATGAGATTATTGCAATCACTGGTGTTATAAGGTTAAAATGAGCCATAGAAACTAACCATGCTTTGACATATTTTCACTATAGACTGAGTTGATTGAAATAATAAGTATTTTAAAAATTCATAGGATTCCAATTCAAGTTCCATTTTTTAAAAAGATAGAGTCCAGTAAATTTTGAAATAGTCCAGGTTAGGCTCACACTTGTGATCCTCCCTAGCATAGTGGAATTACTGATAATCCACAACTACACCCAGCCCAAGTCTCAAATTTTAGTCCTGGTATCTTTAAAAAAAAAACAAAGCTTTGATATGTGTCTACTTCTGCTTTAGTATTGACAAATCTCCAAACACTACAGGATCTTTGATTCTTTGAAATTAATTATGCAAACATACCATGTAAAACCATTTATCAATTGGAACCATAAAAACCAAGCTAACACTTTTCTAATACATGATCTATAGTGGAATATTAGCACTTTTAAAGTGTTTCACTAGTATTAACACTTTGAATCTTCAGAAAAATTTTATTAAACAGGTTATTAAAATGATCTCCAGGCTGGATTAAATAGAGCATAAACTATTATCTACTTCATATAACTATTTCAAAGACCTTTAAAGCATAGTTTGAAAAGAGTAACAAAGAATGCAATGGTTAAATTTTTTCATCCTTTATATATGAAAGAAGTTGAGAGGAAAAAGCTAAGTACTTCAAATTTTTAAAGAAAGCTTCTAGATAAAGAATCATAAAGGAAAAGTAAGCCTATATTTTCAATTTGTTTCAGATGACATGAGGTTTTAGTCTTCTTAATTCATTACAAGAACTAGATGCCAACATGCTCAAGCTATAGAACGTTAGAAGCTATATCAAAGACTTCATGCCTGCTTCAGCAGACTCAGGGGCCAGGTGTTTGATCTGGGGCCTGCCATGCTGGCCCTGCCACTGAGGAGCACTGAGACTGCAATTGAGACTGGACATGGTGGTATTGCCATCCCAGCACTTGGGAGGCTTAAAAAGCAGGAAGGATCACCACAAGTCCATGAGAATGTGTAGAACCTGTACTAAACACATTAAAACAAAGACTTCATGACTTCTCACCTATCTGCATTTTAGACCTTTTAAATAAATATTGTGTTGCTGCCATATGCTACCAACTGGTTTTTTGGCATTTTTTTTCTTTTTTTGTGGAACCAGGGTATGAACTCAGGACCTTGCACTTGCCAGGCAGGTACTTGTGCCATGGAGCTATCTCCCCAGCTCCCCAACTAGATTTTTCTATGTGAAGGCCATTCCAGTTGCCCTAAGCAAAGCTGTATCCTGGATCTTCCTGTGAGCTACCAGGACAGCATATTGTAAGCAGCATATTCTTTTCCCATTCTAGCAATGGACAAGGAAGGTTGTACCGGAGATGGACTATGTCATACTTAACCTTGTATCTGCTGGACACGGTGCAAATTATTGGCAGATGATTTGATTCCAATAAATTCATGTTATGTAAATAAATAAATGAATGAATGAGGAAAAATTTGAATAGACTTAGATTAGCTTAAAAGTAGATTCCAAGATATTTCTTGCCTTTTAAGTACTTGATCTACAAGTGGGATGAACGAGCCACCTCAGAACTTTCCGAAGTGACGTTCAACCTCAAAGATACAAGACTTAAGGATGATTCAAAACAAAGAACAAGAAAACTATGCAGTGTTTCTGTTCACCATTTACATCTTATTTAGTCTTATTTGCTAGCAGTCAGAATGAATGGGTACCAGCCTGTGGAAATCAGTTTGGTAGGATATATATTTTATATACCTAGGAGAGGTACAAATATTATACATAGTTTTCAATGAAGTATATCTTAAACTGAAACCCAAAGTACATAAATAATTGTCCATTAACTAGGATAATTCATTTAATAGGCTATTGGGAAAGTTCTAATGAAGTCATAAGAAGAAAGGAAAATTCTAGACACAGCATTGCCATTTTGTACTTTAGATTTGCTTTGCCTTTTTAATAATTAGCTCTTATTGAGACTGCCTTTATGTTTTCTTGAAGATATATTGTGCTATTATTATTATTATGTGGTATAAGTTCTATTAATATGAAATAACCATTAAACAATATCTGGCATGCCCTACTCAGTTTGGAGCCACATAAAATAGTAGAGAGGTCTGAATATCAGTCCATCCGCCCAACAGTTACAGGATGACCTTCAGGGAATACGTCCTCTGTCCCTAAGGCCAAAATGGCTTGCATCCAAATGAAAGCTTCAGATTTTTCTTTATCCAGGATTTTACACGAAGTCCACGTTCAAGATGACAGTTAGTCTCTCATTTAGCACAGAAGCTGTTTTAAATATGACCTGGAAGAAAAGTAAAATATAATAGTATGACTTCCCTAACTTTATCAGAAGGGGAGAATTGATGAACAACTAGGAAGCGAATGCTTCTGTCCCCAACTTTCATAGGAAAACATTACCAATTGGCTTTCAAGATTTTTTCTCCTACCACAGCAACTTAAAAATAATTTGGATATCAATTTTTTTTTGCTTACTGTCGCGTTGTGATTCTTCCCTCTGTTGTCACAAGTATGAATATCAGGTAATGGGCACCATTCATTTTTGTGCTTAGTAGTTTTCCTGGGGTGCCAGTGACAGGAGAAATGTATGCATTAAAACAAGCGTGATGAAAAGCAGCTCTCTTTATAATTTCAGCCCAGCTGCTGTATTGCTGGATACAATCTCCACCACATGCTCCAGGTGGCTTCTAATGCCTGGCTCCCTGCAGAAGCCTCGATTTGCACATCTTAAACCACTTATTGGATTTGAACAGGATTTTTCAGCCTGAGTGCAGTAACAGTGTTCACTTGTGTAATATTTGTAAATCCTGGCTTTACATTTCACTCACCAGATCATCGTCAGAAGACACTCAGAAGCTCCTTTGTGCACCCACAACTCTCTCTTTTTTGGATTAGTCTGTGTCCACTTCGGGTGACTAAAAAGCTTATTGGCAAATATATTTCCAGCACGTTGGCATGCACAAGAGGAAACAATGCAATTAGTAAGTTTTCTTAGATGGTGTCTTTGTCTCCCAAACTCATATAAAATTCATTTAAAGCCTTTATCTTCAAAGCTCACAGAGGTTAACTTTCTTTTTTTCAGAGCATGTATCGCAAAAGAATGTGCTCAACTTGTCTGATGTTGTTTAAATCTATATTCTGTACTGTATCAGTTGCTCCGCATTATTGCACTTAAGAGCTTTGTTCAATGCTAACAACACTTTAGTTTGACATCCTCTAGGCACCACAACTGAAAGCTTTTATGCTTATGGATGAGAGCTGGAGTTGGCGAACAGGAATACCTTCTTTAAGTTTAAGTGTAGCACAGCTCTGCAATCTCCAGGCAGACATTTTTCTCAGCCCTCTGCATGCAGGTAATACAAATTTCAGGAGTTCCTGATGTGAGCAATATTTGCTCTCATGTCTATCCTGGGTAGCATTTAAGAAATCTGACAATAGATTAGCCCACCAGTTAGCAGGAACAACAAAAGCCAGAGATTTATAGGCAATGCTCCCCATGGGATTACGATGCTGAGCTGCAAGGAAATTTTGTTTCTTACCTGGATGCCACTAACTTGAATTAATTCCACATCAACATACTTGCAAATCAGACTTGTAGACATTTATTATTTGGTGGGTTTTTTTTGGGGGGGGTCTTGTTTTAGCTCTCTTATTTCTGAAAGGTTGGGTTTCTTCTCCTACCTGGAGAAGTTTTCTTACTAGTGGGCAGCACGAATATTCAGACACTCTGTCTATCATGGCAGAGAAATGGAAGTTCATGGGCAGCATGTGACAGCAAAAGCAATGACAGAGAGAGAGAGACAGACAGACAGACAGACAGAAAGAGATAGACAAAGGAGAGAGAGACAGGCAGACAGAGACAGAGAGGGAGAGAAAGGAAGAGAGACACAGAGGCAGAGATAGAGAGACAGAGACAGCGAGAGAGCTTTCCATCCCTTATATTGTATGTAGACTACCCCGACTAGGGTGGGTGTAGCACTCACAACTATAATCCCAGCACCAGACTATGAATCACAAATTCTAGATTCAGCTGCCTCTCAAAGTTTGTCCCTTATGACTATACGAGGCTTTGAGGGCACATCAGACACAAACCCTGATATTACCTAATCCTTCATCTTGGAAAAAATGAAGTTACATGCCAAGGGCAAAATTTCACTCTTGTACAATCTGGGCAGATTCTGTACTGAGAATGCTATTGTTATTTTTTCTTGGCTGATCAAAACAAACACACAGTGAGAGTGACATGAACCTAAGCCATTTTTTACCCTTTTGGAAAATTCCTGAACGCTGTTCTACTTACACCAGAGCTACTAGACAGTGATGTTCTTCCCTATCAGCTGTGACATACCTTACTCGGGACAACACAGTGCCTCTGTCACATGTCCTCCTCACATGACAGATACTTAAGAGAACTGTCCAGACAGTTCCTGTTGTATATCTCTGGCATTTGTATATTTTTAGTTGTCCACAGATATTGTCATGGCTTGCCTTCTTCTCCATAATCACATGATAGTGGTCATTAAAGACATTAAATGTCCAAAAATGACAGGTCCACACATCTTCCTAAGAGAAACGCACTCATCACCTTTTTATCATTCAGAAAGGCAGAGGCTGAAAAGATTGCTTCTCAGTCAGAGGAACCCAGACAAAAGGGTAAGTTTTCTCACTAAAGACCAGTGGACAAAACAGGGGGGAGGGGGTGGTAGCATCCTTTACTTCAGTGTCACAAGCAAAGCTAACCACAGCGTTATAGACATAACAACATCGTAAGAGCTACCATAGTTGAGATAAGCTTTGGAAAATAGATTCAACTGCCAGTATGATGAGATTAAATTTTGGTGAAGACTGATATAAGATACACTTTATTGCTCTGTGATACTGTGCCTCTTGCTTTTCCTTAAAGCTCCATAATGTCTATCCATGTACAAAGAGAAGCAAAATCGATTGATGTCAGTTGCAAATTTTTCCCGGCACACAAAAGAAGAACTATAGCCACCAGAACCCCAGGTTCTGTATACTGTCCATGGGATTGCCATTTGAGGTGAGGCAGTACAGAACCTCACTTTAACCTTGGAGCCATTGTGGAACAATAATCCAGCCACTAGGATCTGTTTCTGCTCTTCACATGCCGCCTAGCCCATGCCGGCTGAGGGTATATTAGAAAGTCAGAATATGGCACCATAAACAGGAATGCATTATGCAAATGGCTCCCTAGGCTACCGTCTTAAATACTTTCCCATCATGTTGCATGGACTTTGAGTTTTCCATCATAATCAGTGTTCATGGAATGTAAACCCTTCTTAAAACTACGCTCTAGTAGTCCATGAAGTATTTCTCAATATGGCAAGTGAAAAGTTGCCCTTAAGTGCTTATTTAAAAGAGGAAAAGAATTTGTTTGCAAGAGCTTATAGGCCTTTCTATAGTGCAAGCTATGGATCATGGTGGATTATAAAGATTAGCATTTGAAAAATCCTACCAACACCTAGAAAAGACCACAGACACAAAAATGAGTCAATAAAAATAGAGTCAATGATTGCATGACACAGCTAAATGAAAGTATGCTTATTCATTTCTTTTTTAATTCAGAACTATTTATCATTTGTACATTAGTTTGACAAACCTTATGTTATAATTTAGGATTATGAAATTAATGTTACAATATGTATAACATGATATACGTCCAGCCTAGACAACGCTAGGACTTGACTTTTAGACACTAAACACTTCCCTTAATTTCTGTAAAGTAAAACTTGAGGAAAACAAATAACTACATTTGTGCTTTGCCTTATAAATTTCACGATGAATTGTTTACAACTACATAGATCTCATATTCATATTTTAATATTTTAAAGTGCCTGCACATTTAGTTGCATTTCATATTATTATTACAAATTTATTATTTTTTTGAGTTTCACACTGACTGGAACCCACTTGCCACACTGCTGCCTCAGCCTCCTGAGCAGGGACTGCAGGCATGCGCCTCCACACTGGCTTAGGTATTGTCTCTGAATGTTTTTTCCTTAATCTAATGCTATTGATGCCTCTTATTCCTACTGTTTTTATTTTAATTATAATATGAAATTACACAAAGAAAATATTAATGGACATTTACATTGAGGACTTCATTTTACTTCATTTATTCATTTGTTAGAGCTTTACCAGCTACTAGTTTTAGTATGAACAAGAAATAAGATAACAATGCACTTGGAATGTCTATTCTCAATATATTTTGATATATTTTGCTTTTAAATTTTTTTCTGAAAGCTATAGTGAATATCATATTTGCCTAAGTATGTTTATATGTAAGAAACAACCCAGAAAATTATTGTCATGTACTGTTATCAATATATATAATGCAGTATATTTTTGGAATGCATAGATTCTAAACTATAAATTCATTTAAATGTTAGATTTTATAAGATTAGATCAGAGCCATAGGACTTTCTGAAAACTAGTGGGGTACAGACAATTGTGAAAGTAATTATCAAAACAAAATTCAGATTATCTCCAATTCATGTCAAATTCCCTTACAAGTGTGTAGATCAATTTAATTTTTTTTGGCTGAACAGATAGCTCAGCAGTCCAGAACACCTCCTTAGACAAGCTTAGGTAAGTGCAAGGACCTCTGTACAATCCCCGGCACCACATCCCACACCAGCATGAAAGCATGTTTAAAAATTATTACCCTAAAATAAGCTGTAGTACAAATTCAGTTATGCATATTTTTGACATAAAAATAAAAATTGTTGATGTCACATAGGGGTTGAGAAACTAAGTATATTTCACAATATTAACACATCTTGGTAGTTTAGATTTCCTTACGAAACTTCCACGTAATCCTCTCCACAACATCCTTTTTAATTGTTTGAGTGTGGGGTCATTAACGGTGGCCTCCGAGGGTGCAGTCAGGATGGTGCACTTCCTGGCTTCACTCTGCTTTGCACTACACGGCTAAGTGCGACCAATGAGTTGCGAGTGACAATGCCATGCATCGCTCACACTCTGCTACACTGACAAGCTCATTGGAAAGCATCCACAGCACGCCCCTTGTTCTTTAATTATAACTAGCAAGACCATGGCTCTTCCCTCAGCATTGGCCTTGGGTGACTCAAGTGGCCCAAGAATCTCTCCCACCTCATGACAGTGGACAGCATGAACTGTATTGCTTTGCTGCCACTGCATTCTGGGGTCATTTGTTATCAAAGCATCACTTAGTTATTTTGAGGGATGTACTAATCTCTGCTAAGAAAAATTCAGTGACCACAAGCGATTATTTAAAGGTACCCTCTTCCACTTGAAGACAATTACAAAAGATTGCATTATCATCATTTGTATGTTGTTCGTATATCCATCTTCCTGCAGCATTGCATTTCATAGATTTACCTCTTGAGAGTATAGAATTCAAAGCTAGTTCGTCTTTTACATGATTTCTGTCATATTCAGATAATCGTTGATTAGTGAGCTTTATTGATTATCTTTTAAATAACTGGCAGTAAGCTCAATGAGTGATACTAAGAATAAGTAAAATACAGGCACTGATACTGAGGAAATTGTACTCTAGGAGGTAAATACACAGATCCCAAATGTGAATAACACTTATGTGTACTAAGTACTTTTGCAATTGTAATTTTTCTGTCTTGCTTTTCTTTCTATGTTAAAATGTTCCTCTAGCATGTGTCAAGAATGGGGTAACCAAACAAAGATCCAAGACACTGCAGGTTAGATGAGTATCCTAGATGTCCTACTGCTGAAAAGAGGGTTTTTAAGCCAAAATAAGGCTTTCCATGAAAATGACTACAACTTTCCATCCATAGCATCTCTGGCAAAAGCTTGCGTTACAGATGACTGTCAGAGCTTTTCTCAGGATGGCTCAGCTTGCCGCAATATACAGGCTCAGTTGTTTCCCCCTCCTCCCGGTGCCCTTCTCTCCCCGTGTAGCTGACGTGCTTCCACGCATAAAAATTAATGTTCCCATTCCAACTGACTCGTTTGGCAGGAATAAGTTTGCAAGCCAAAGCAAACATGGAAAGAGGGAAATAAATAAAGTACCTACAAAAAGGGATAAAGAGTGCCTTTGGGATTTTACAGAATGAGGAACAGTATTATATACTTCATGACAACAACAACAAAAAAAATCACTTTTATGATTTCTAAACTACTAATTCCAAACAGCTCACAATAATGAATAGAGCAATAATAAACACCTTTGAAAGAAGAGACAAGTAATAAAGTTTTCATTAACATTACAAGGATATAACATTATTTAACTTTGGATTTCCTGTTGGATGTGTATGTTTTGTATTCAAAATTTCTCCTACAGATTCATCATTATTCTATTAATCAATTTTATATCTTGTTTTACAAAGCACCAATTTCCAGAACTGTTCTGTTTATAGGCATCAACTTAGGTGAGTTTAAGGTAAAGCTTTTAACTCTCCTTATTGCCATTTCTTTTTCCTTAGAGGATATTTTTGTGCAGATGCAGTAACTTGGTAAAGAATGAGCTGCAGACATTTGATTACAGGGAATGTTTCATGGCCAGTTTGCTTACATGACAAGACTGAGACATAGCAGACATGATCACTCAATGACAGATGTGTAAAGTATAATTTTAATATTTATGTAAAATGATTTTAAAATACAAAGGTAATAAATAATATAGAATTAAATGGTTACTCATATTTAGATTCTACATCATTCCAGCTATACTGTATTTGCTTCTTAGGTGAATATTTTATAAAAATAACTATTAGCCTTGAAACTACAGAAAAATAATACTTAAATTATCTCTACATTTAAAATAAAGAAAATAAATTAGCAATTTGGCAATAAATATCTTAGTCTGAAAAACAAGCTGAGGGGAAGATACTGTATCTCATGGAGAAACAACTGGAGATGCAGATATAATGTCAACTCCTAGGCGTTTCGCCATGTAGCTTGGATCTCCAAGGTGTAGTGTTAGTCTTCAGCACTGATACAGCTCCTTTTTCAAGCACAGTGTTCTGTCAGGTTAGAGAAATAAGCCACGTTCTTCTCCAAAGAAACACAGAATGAAAGTTTATGTTTTTCCCCTTATTCTTTTAAAGAGACAAAGCAAAGTATATGGCAGGCCTAATGTAAAGTCCAGCATTTTATCTCTATGAATAAGAATCTATAACTTCAACAGTAAAAATTTCAAAATCAAATGGCTCCTTTTATATCTACTTTTTTTTGTCTTGTGTTTCAATTGTAAAGAAAGTCCATGAAACTATTGCATTTTAACTTGTAGTATTCCACTCAAGTTGTCAGAATTGAAGGAAGGAATGTATTGCAAAAATAGATTTGTCTGTGACCTCCATTAGTGTAGGTAAAAGAACTTAATTATTGAAAGAGACTACATTAATAAATAAACTTTTTTTAGACACAAACTTGCATACAGTGGAAAACAATTCAAGACATTCAGTTTTGTGTAATTTACTTTTCCAGCCAATGCATTCTAAGATTTTGTTTAATGTCAAAGATTAATCTATTCAATTAACTTCAAAATTGTCTGTATTATGCTATCTCTTAGTTTAAAGTTCTTTTTAATAATTCTATAATCCTTGAGAGATAAACGAATGGATAAAGGTTTATTTAATTTTAATTTCTAAGCTAATGACCCAATTGCTTGGTCAGCAAATTAGCATGGTTAGGAACATTTGAAGAGTCCACTGTTGTGAACACAATAAAGACCATGAAAATAAGTGTAGAGCACCTTTTCCAAATAATCAGACATACAATTGCATTGCATAAGTGTTAGTTGGCTACAAAAATATAATTTACAATCTTTACTTAAACTTAAATTTCATACTTTAAAGAACTCATTTGCTGTTTTCCTGCTGTGTCTATTGCAGAGTATTTGTTTCTTTGCTTGCTTTGTTGACTATTTAATGGCCTAGGACATAACATTCTCATCATTTGCTGGAGATTTGACACCAATGTTTTGGGGACATTTTGTTTTTATTTATGAAATAAATATTAGGATTAGCTAATCCCTAAAACGTTATATGTCTACAATGCAAGAATACTTCAATAAAACTATAATTTCTTAACATTTTTAATAAAAAAGGGTATGCTTTCACTACATCATTTCTTTCATTTCTTATATAGTAGAGGGAGCGAGGTGAGTCCACAATTCATCTTCCAGGGAAGAATGTACGTTCAGGGTATAACCAGTCTCCAAGTTACTCTCAGATGGTCCATACTTCTGGTATCCTTTACTTTGTGTAGTCTCATCCTAACATGAAATAAGGCTGCCTTTCTAGATTAACAGAGCAGCAAAGAACTAACAGTGTCTGATCTCTGAAGTTAGGTCATAAAAGGGGCACAGCTTCTGTCTTTGATTCTTGGACAACATACTCTGAAGGAAGCTATCTGCCATATTGGGAGGGTACCCAAGAAATCCCGGACATAGGTGCTCAACCAATAGCACCCTGTGGAAGTGGACTGTGGTCACATGACTTCAGCCTGCTGACTCCACCTACATAATGCCAGTGAGACTGCCTGGCCATGGTCTTCCTGTTCCCATCCTAAAAATTCCACAAGCATAATGGACAACTGCTTATGTGCTAATTTTCAGATAAATTGTTACACAGTTGTAGTGCTTGGAATATTATAGAAAGAATCAGAGGTGTCCAAAATTTTCTGGTCAAGGAGATTATGGGACCTCAGAGGAAAGGGATGAATGAACTATAGTGCGTCTAAGGAGAGTCACCCAGAGAAAAACAATCTCTCAGGCTTTCACAGAAAGCAAAATGGCCAAGCAATGGCTGTGACTCATCCCGAAAGCTGACACTAACAACAGTTCTACAAAGTACTTGTCTATGGTCCCAAACTAAATCCTGAGGGGATCTGACCCTGGAAGATACAAAAAAAAAAAAAA
>PVJA010030265.1:0-25953 GCA_004027025.1 Myocastor coypus | reverse complement strand
CTCACAACGATCCTCCTGCCTCAGCCTCCCAAGTGCTGGGATTACAGGCGTGCGCCACCACGCCCGGCTGTGAAGTTTTCTGAGCTAGCCCCAAACTGGCACCACTGCTTCTGACACTCAAGCAGCTGAGATTGATAGTACACGCCACCAAAGCCTGGGTTCAAATAAGATTTTTTAACCTGTGAAAACGGGTGTACAGTGAGCTAGACAAAGTCCAAGCCTTTAACTTAGCATACAAGGCCTTCAGGTCTTCTATGAACATGACTGATAGGCTCATGCATTTTTTTTTTTGCTGAAAAAACAGTTGTATGGCTTTTGCACAATTTTCAACTCCATCAATGATCCAGCAAGACAAAAAATACCAGATGTAACCATATTTCTCAAAATGCTAAGATTCCATCAGTTAGAAGATATTTCAAACTATGATGTATGATTTATTTTCTTTATATTGCTATCTATTTTATTCTATTATATATATGGCCTTGTGGGAAAAATGATAATTTAATGGTGTTAGTAAGCCTAATTTTTTTGTTTGCGCAGGTAGTGTTCAGCCAGGCACTTTCTGAACTTAATAAAATTGCACACACCACGATGCCCGCTAGAGGGCACTAGCACAACTCAAACCAGAGGAAATATCTTTTTGGAGTAAAATATAAATGTCAGAGGGGGGTCCCTTGCTAGATCTTCGCACATTTATTTATTTCTGTTTACAGATTTTTACATCAGGCTTCTAATATATTTTAAAACTTTCATGGAAAAGCTATTTTAATGTATTAGTTTCATAAAACAAATGTAAAGCTAGCCCCAAATCCTTAAACACATGAAGTAGGTAGAATACAGCTGGATTCTGGCTACTTATCTAGTCATTGAATTTTTAAAACATGAATTGTTGGTCCATTAATTGATATCTTTATTAATAAACAGTGCAATCAAAGAGCTTAAATAGATAAAGGAAGCCTTGTCATGTAGGGCTTTATTAAAAATGCTCTGTCATTGCTTAGGCAATGCTCTCTGGCTTTGGGCATTGGCCATTATCTTTCTTTGCCAATTAAAAAGAAAGCTGAGGGCATTTTTGCATCTGAAGGCTGTGCTGCTGGCCCTCTGCAGTAAGATTCAGAGCCTTTCCCTTCACCCACTCACTCGCTTCTTCTGCTCTACTGAGGGAGCTAAGGCAGGAAGGATCAATTTTCCTTCTTCTAATTGAGAATACTCAAGGGCTTGTTATGTGCTAACTGCCAATTGCCAATTAAGAGCCAAGAAAAGCCAATATGAGCCAGTATCTTAACACCAGCATGTCGAAATAATTCAAATTTATAAAGCACTTTATAATTTTCAGGGAGTATTTATCTATAAGCCTGACAATAATTACTGGAGACAAGAAAGTAATGTATGGTTATTTTATGGGCAAGAGAACAGAGGCTTGTGAAGCTCTCTATGCCGTAGACTATTGATGACCTTGGCTGCCCCTAAGTCATGCTGTTGTAAGTGGCAGAGTAGAGACCTCTTGGGAGGTTTGCTTGTTTCCGGTCCACTGCAAGCAAGTCTCCACACATTTTTTCTAATTCTTTCCTGTCTTGTTTCTAGTGTTGTGAGGGCAGGAAGGGAGTGAGGCCTTCTGGTCCATCCTAAAGGGCCACGGCCAATACCTGTCTACCAATAGAGCGTTTAACTAGAGAACGGAGGAAGAAATTTGTTTGGTAATTGTTCTATGGGACATAGGAGCCTTCAGATTTAAGATCCAGTGACCCAGTGGTGTGGAAATGTGGTTGGACAAACACACATGATTTAATGTGAAGAAGTAGGAACCTAGAGGAGACTATCTGTTCAGAGACTTCTTGGCCTCTTTAGTCAGCATTTCTTCCTTCTGGGCACAGGACATGACCCCTTCAGAAATGGAGGGTCTCATGATTGGTTGCCAGGCGAGGTAGGTCAGAGAATTTCTTTATGGCTCTCTCTAAGACAAAGGTAGAGGAAGATTAGAATATTTTTTCTGTCTTTGAGGAAAACGGGTTCTGATTTCCTGCCCTGCTCTGGGGAAGAGAAAGCCCAGATTTTATGGCTTGCCCTGAGAGATTGGAGAGCAAGAGGACAGGAGAAGTTTGGAGCACCAAGTCGGAGAGAAATTATACTTCTGAGGCCTTTGCCTTAGTGTGGTCCTAAAACAAACAAACAACCCCCCCTAATATTAATTAACGACATTTTTCTTTATTTTGCTCAGTTTTGCCCCTGAATTGTTATTTTTGCTTTAGCCATAATTTTGTTATGGTCTTAGAATTGTCTAGTGAGCATCTAGCTATTTACCCATTCCTTTAATCTATTGAACAAAACAATGCCATGTGGAGCTCGTATTCTGGAGGGGGGGGGTGCATGATAAACGGCATAGAAATAAGTTACATGGTGTGGTAGAAGCCAATGAAAGGCAGAAATCTGGGACAGAATGATAGTTAGAGTGAGAAGAGGCTGGAGTCAGGAGTAGGGCTGGAGTTCTAATCTGGTGGATCTTGTTAAAAGTGGGGAGGGGTAAGTCCTAAAAGAGGGCCCAGGCAACCCCTAAAAGTGAGCTCTCAGGCCCTGCGGTGCTTATTGTGTTGAGGTGGAGCCTAACACGGCTGGAGTAAAATGAGGAAGAAGTAGGAAGAGGAGAACGGAATCTGAGTCGTGTGTGGGGAAGCCCATGGCACAACTGCTGATCACTCGAAGGACTTTGCTTTTTCCCATCTCTGAGGATAACAGGATAACAGGCGGCCACAGGACATGAGAGCAAATATTTTAACAGAACTATGTTGACCATCATGCAGAGTGGAGAGATAAATGCAAAAGCGACAGAAATGTTTGAGCTATATATCATAGCAGTTAGATCCAGATGAAAGGTGATGGTGGTGTAGCCAAGCCAGGATGACAGTGGCAAGAATGTGCTCAAGGTAGAAACAAGTTTATCACCATCACCACTACCACCACCACTATCACCATTAGCACCATCACCATCACCACCATCACCACCACCATCACCATCATCACCATCACCATCACCATCACCATCAACACTATCACCCTCACCATCACCACCAGCATCATCACCACTACCACCACCACCATCACCATCAACACCATCACCACCACCATCACCATTATCACCATCACCACCACCACTACCACCACCACCATCACCACCAGCATCATCACCATCATCATCACCACCACCATCACCATCACCACTACTACCGTCACCATCACCCTCAGCACCGTTATCATCACTACCATTTTGCCGTGGTGGAGGTAGAACTTAGGGCCTCAACACACTAGGTGAGCACTCTACAACCTTAGTCCAGCCTTGTTTCTTGACAGTGTGACTGTGTCTCGTGAAAGAAGGAGCGAGTGCGATTTCCAGTATAGGTCTTAGCATCTGAATGAGTAAGTTGGCATCCAAAGAGGGTGTGAGGGCCCTGGGGGTAGCTGAGCTGTGGGTTAAAAGGGTAGATATGGAATTCTGGTCTGGATGTCTTCACCTTGAGTACTGTTAAAAAACTGTGCAGGAGCTAGGTCCGAGACATGAATGGTATGGCAGTGCAGCTAGACAGCAGATGTGTCCCTGCACCCATAAGAGGGCAGAGTCAGAAAGGAAGGAGCAATGCAGTGACAGCCCATAGTCTCGTGTCCTGGGGCACAGAGAGGGCAGAAGACCCTGAGCTGCCCACTGAGCCCTTAGTCCACACACTGGGATCTTCCGATAGTTTTCCAGCGGAAAAGTACCAACTGGCTTGCATCATGGAAATTTTGCTCTGAAGGAAAATCTAGATGCAGGGATTTATCTCATTCCTAATGCTCTTATCAGTTATAAATTTGCTTTGTTAAAAAAAAAAAAAACACCTTAGTATTAAAGAATAAGTAAAGAGGAACTTGTTAGAATAATTTAAACTATCAGGTTTGATAGCTGTACTTCATAGAATTATATACTTACTCTTCTGTAGACATGAGTCATTTGCGTATTTCAATATTTTTTGAGGGCCAGTGAGATGGCTAAGCCATTTAAAGAGCCTGCTTAGGCAAGCTTAGGCAACTGCAGGGACCGCAATTCCATGGCAGGCATGGCATGCTGCACCAGCCCCACCCCCAAATCAGGCTGAGTTGGCCATAATATTAAAATAAATAATAATAATATTTGAGATAAAAGCTTATATTATCCCACTGTATAGGTTTGAGGCTTGGAGAAATTAGTATAATTACTTTGTTAATTGATATATTAAGTATCATAAACCTCTATAACCATCTATCTATCTATCCATCCATCTATCTTTCATTTCATTCATTCCTTCTGGTACTGGAGACTGAGCCCAGGGCCTTTTTACTGAATTATAGGTGAGTGCCCCTGTTCCTGGCCACAAAGGGCACATTTTTAACCTTTTTTTTTTTTTTTTTTTTTGTCTTTTTGAAACAGGGTCTCACTATGTAGTTCAGTCTGGCCTTGTGCTCACTTTTGTAGCCCAGGCTGGTCTCAAACTCACACTGATTCTCCTGCCTCAGTCTCTCAAGTGCTAGGATTACAGGCATACATCACCATATCCAGCTATCGAAGTGCATATTTTTAAAATGTGCATTTTTTACTGTAATTTGAAGCATGGAGACTATTAATTATTATTAGTCTTAACTTTCTCTGATTTTTAAACACAAGAATAATTTATAGGATATATTAAACAATGTTTCCCCCAACGTTTTTTGAAGATTAAGAATTCTTTCAGTCTCAAAATACATAGTTGTTTCATACTTAAACTTCATAGACAGAGCAATCCTGTATGGGCAATTTTGGGGAAAAAAAAACAAACAAACACGTATCTAAGTCTTAAATCTTTCAAGTGTCCAACTATGATTTAATAAATCTAAACTAGGAATTTACTGCAAGAAAATAATTAGAGATAAGGGAACAGGTTACTGTAACATCTGTTTATTTCTTAGAAGTTGAAAGGCTGGGGAGACAGGGGCACAGCGGCTCCCTGCAAGTGCGAGGTCATGCGTTTGATCCCCAGCGGGAAGACAAAAAGGTTGAAAACAACTTAAATGTTATTGAACCAAGACAATGGGATACTATGAATTACAGAATTGTGCAGTGTAATGTTTATTTTATCTTTTTTTTTTTTTTGCAGTATAATAT
Source organism: Myocastor coypus (assembly GCA_004027025.1). Taxonomy (NCBI): domain Eukaryota; kingdom Metazoa; phylum Chordata; class Mammalia; order Rodentia; family Myocastoridae; genus Myocastor; species Myocastor coypus. The sequence continues at coordinate 20,807 of PVJA010030265.1, read as the reverse complement.
TTTTGATAGGGAAGGACACGCTTGCATGGGGTATATGGAGAAGGAAGCGGGTGGACAAGCAATGCACATGGCATAGCCCCATCTTTAATACAAATCATATATTTCTGTATTGAACAAATAGGTCTCAATTTTCTTTTCCTTGTAAAGGGTCAGGTCATAAATATTGATCTGGTCAGGTCATAAATATTGATCTCTTTTTTTTTTTTTTGTGGGGCCGGGGTTCAAACTCACGACCTTGCACTTGCCCAGCAGGCACTTGTGCCTCGGAGCTATCTCCCCAGCTCCCCAGGTCATAAATATTTTAGGATTTGGGGGCCATGTTGTCTTTTCTGCAACTACTCTTTTTTTCTGTATCCAGTTTTCCTGTTTTATTTTTTCATGTTGCATAATTTCTTTATGAACATATCTTTTTTTCCATTTTTTTTTGTTACAAGGTCACATTATTTTCCACATGTTTCATAATTTTCTTTTTCTCATAGTTTGTATGTATGTAAATTATTCCTTAGGCGTAGGAGGCCATATGCTATTTGAATTTATTAATTTATTTACAGCTTTTTTCATTTGAATGAGAAAAAAGATAAAATAGCAATGAAATAGTTTCAAAACAGGTTAGCAGGGCAGTTACAATAATCAATATGTTGCATGTTGTTGTCTTCATACTAGCTCTTAAGAGGACAAGATGCAGACATGATATGTCATCCAAACAATATTCATAGAAACTTGTCTTCTCAATGAGCTAAGAGAAATTAGCTGTATGTCTATCCTATGTTTTTTGTTTCAGTTTCAAAACAGGTTAATAGGACAGTTAAAATAATTGATACAATGCTTTTTCTGGGGGGGTACTGGGGATCAAACTCAGGACCTTGCCCTTGCCAGGCAGGTGCTTGTGCTGCAGAGCTGTGTTCTCAGCCCATGCTGCAACTACTTAGCCTGTTGGCTGTCTAGAAAAAGCAACGTGATGATATTGGTTACAATATGCAAATGAAGGGGTGTGCCCAAGTTGTTGCTGGGCTACTGCATTTGCCTGTCCACAGTTTATAACACTAAACCTAGTAAACCTAGCAGCTGGAAATCTAGTGTTACTTTCCTTCTTTCAGTACTCTATGAAGTCATGGATCGTTCTTTGTTGCCAATGGAAATATTAGATTTGATGAAATTAAGATAAAACAATTACCCTTCCTTTTCTACTATCATTCTAATTTCATCTTATCAATTATTGTTAGCCATTCTATCAAAATAGACTTTCAAATATTGTAAAATATTTATCATAAAAATACATTTTAAAAAGGTCATGACATCCTCATTTTTAAACTATAATTTCATCTTTAGTTGCTGCTTAGTAAACGTACCTGCTTCGGGAGAATGACGCAACACTTCACACATGCACAGAATGCCGAATGATAGCGTCCTAGTAACCAGCATATTTACCACCTCAGACTTCTTTAAAAAAATTATTTATTTTTTATGAATTTAGGACAGGATCTACACGGTGGACAGGGTCTTACTATGTAGATGGGACTCAGTGATTCTCCTGTGTTCAGCCCCCCAAGTGCCAGGACTACCGGCACATGCCACTATGCCCAGTCTCAATCACCATCATCAGCACCCTCCCCACCCCCTGGGGTGGGGGAGGGGCAGAGCTGGCGTGGTATGTTGGTGATGGGACCCTAGCCCAAGTGCTCTGCCTAAGCAGGTGCTTCAGTCCACTGAACTATCTGGCCGGCTCTTACCACATCACGATTTCATCACTTTGCTCATGTGTGTACGTTAGGATCGCTCAAAATCCTTTTTCTCCTAGCCATTTTGAAATATTCAATTAGTTGTTGTCAACCGTAGCTAGTGCATTGTGCTATAGGATACTAAAATTATTCTCCTTATCCCACTGCACCTCTCTAGTCCCCCCCCCCCCAATTCCTTTTTCCCACTCCCTCCCCAGGCTCTGATAATTACTCCATTCTCTACTCAGAGCTTAATGTTTTAGCTTCCAATCGCGAGAGAAGGACATACTGGGAATTCTGGGCCTGGCTGATTTCACTCAGCATGATGTCTTCCACTTCTATCCATGCTGCTGCAAATGACAGAGATTCTTTCTTTTTGTGGCTTAATAATATTCCACTATGTTGACATGCCACATTTTTTTTGTCCCTTTGTCTGTCAGTAGACCTTGCTTGATTTCCTGCCTTCGCCATTGTTAATATTGCTGCGCTAATATGACAGTGCAGGTGTTTCTTCAACCCACTGATTTCCTTTGGACGAAAACCAAGCAGTGAAATGGCTACATAATGGGTTCATTCTATGTTTCTGAGGAACTTCCAGAGTTATTTTCATGATGGCTACTGTAATTTATATTCTCCCACCAGTGTACAGGAGTTTCTCTTTCTCTACATCTTCACTAACATTTGTTCTCAGCATATTTTTTGTATAGTCTAGTTCTGTGTGATGTTTTACATTCTGCACAAATTTTCCTCTGACCCTAAATATTTCCTATGTAACATATATTTATAATAGGTTAGGTTAATGTTAGTTTTGGGAAAACGTAATTAGAAGTTGGTTGCTAAGACAGACATTGCATTTCAAAGAATTTTCCCCAAACATTTGAATCTTAAGTATCTGATGAATTCTTTGCATGTCAGTTGGTTGTGTAACTCAAATACCTCCTGGAGTTCTCAGGTCTTGCAGATTCGTGGAATCTACTCCAAGGTGTTCTGATAAATGTTTAGCAGTTAGCACTGTTGCTAAAAGGGATTGGGGGAAAAACTTTGATTTGTATTATTTATGAGTTTCTGTGGTGTTAATAGTTCCAACAGTAGGAAACTCCAAGTTACCAATGAGGTCTTCCAAAACTCCTGAATATTTATCGAGTTCCTCTTGTGGACCAATATAAGCTAACTACAATACAGCAATAGGACCAAATAAGATGAGTTGAACTCCCATTGCACTTCCTGTAGAAAGTCCAGGCCCTATTCATGCACTGCCTCCAGCTTCTCTAGGAAGCCCTAGTACTTCCACCTATCTGGCAGATCCGTTCTGCTGTGAGCTTCTGCAGAATCGTTCAGTTACACGGTTCTGTCTACCTCCACTTAGCAGCTTTCTCCGGATCTCTTCCCCCACTTTCCTGTGTGGGTGCGGAGAACTCGTCTTCAGCCCCTCCATCTACCTTTGCTTGTTCTGCGCAGCAACTGGTCGTTTAAAAGCCAAAATGCAACGTCTGTATCTATCAAGCTCTATACATGAATAATTATTTGAATGTAGACAAAGGTCTTTTCCTAGAAAGTTGTTCCACTGTCACTGTGAAGTAATGAAGCATGTTGTCACATGCTTCATGGTCGAATAAAGATTTTAAGTAGGTGTGTGTCCTTTGGTTTTAACAAAATTCAATTTCGCACATAACCATTAGTCTCAGGTAGCAGAGATAGGGTTTGAACGTCTTTGTGACTAAAAAAAATCTCTGAACAACAGGAATAAATCAGGATGCCATTGACCTCACCTGGTCATTTTGGACTCTAAGAAGGCTTTGGACTCTAAGAGAAGTGTCTTAGTAACTTTTTACTTGTTGCTGGAACAAATACCTGACACTCAAAATGAAGGAAGGAAAGGTTTATTTAGCTCACAGTTCGTGGAGGTTTCAGTCCATATTTGGCTGGCCCAAGGCTGAGTGGAGCAGGACAGAGAGCATCCAGTTCATGGCAGTGGAACAGCAACAAAATGGTGGCAGAGGTAGCCAACCAAACAGGGCAGCAGAGAGCAACAACTCTAGTCTGTCTCTATATTCCTATCAGGCTCTCTGCCTTAGGATATCTGCCCTAGACCACACCCATAGTCCCAGCCCTACTCAGATTGATAATCCCATCAGTACTAAAACACATAATCCCAGTGATTCATGAGTCAAGTCTCAATCTATAGAAATCCCCGCCCAATGACTACATGAGGCTTTGGGGGGACAACTAGACATAAACTATAACAAGAGGCTCACAGGAAGTGGCAGAAGGGAAGAGTTGCACTTGCAGGGCACCCCTGGCTGTTTATGGGGGAATCTGAGGGCAGATTAGTCAATGACAGATAGCTCTCCAGGAATCCACGCACTATTTTCTCCTCTGTGTCTTGCAATATCTGCCATTGTTTATTAAACCACGGAAGGCTGATATTCCTCATATTGGAAAGGTACTGGAAGAATGGGGAGAACAGTGAGAAGCTTCCAGGTGCCCATACTCTCTTCCAGGGAGAGCAGAGCACAGCCTCTATTCCTGTGTGGGGATGGCTTGTCTAGTAGCACTGTGCCTCTCTTTAGTCTAAGGTCAGTTAGGCCTCCTATGCTGTAGTTCTGGAGGCTTCCTTGGCTCAGCCTCCCTCTCTCTGAGGAGTTTCCCTACTTTTTCATTTACATTAATGGTAAGGCCCGATATGAAATTATAAGCATCATTTAAGTATAACCTAATGTTCACTATAGGGAATCGAGTGTCTTTGTTTTTCCAATTTTATTATTAGGGGGAAAAGGCAATATTTTTCTGACAATAACTCATTAGGTGCTGTCAACAGCAAAATTTTTATGGAGCCCAGCTCTGTGAACCATATGTGTTATGCCTTTCTTTCTTACCCTCAGGGCCATTTGGAATGAAAAGTTCTTGGGAAATGGACAACATATTGTCAAGTTTGATACCATATGGGGCTGAACAGGATTCTAGCATAGGCCCATGATCTTATAATCCAATATTTATAAGCAATTAAGGTTCACAAAAGTCTATAAAAACATGCCACAGCTGTGAATCAAATTAATGCCTTGACCTACCCAATTAGACAAAGAAAACATCAATATCATAATTAGGCAGCAGATTCTCTTCTTGGAATTAATGTAAATAGTGATTATACTTTAAAATCAAACAAACACTATTTCAAAAAGGAAGCCTTATGCGAAAAGATGCAATTTTCTGGGTAAGAGAGAATAAATTCATGTTTGATTAGCAAACTGATCAGAGAATTCAGTTTTGTTTTGGGCAGCTCTCTTTGCTTTGGAGTTCAATCAATCTTACTCCTGTTACGAGGACTAACTGCCTGCAGATACAGTCATAGCAATGCTAGTTTAGCCTGAAGAGCAAAGAACTTCAAGCGTTCCAACAGACCACTGCTGAATTATTCAGGAGCTTCAAGCCACTCCCAAATGAAGTGTGACATCTAGTTGCCTGCCCACTGAGGCCCGTCAGCTTTGTCAAGAAGAGAAATAAGGGTGATCCATTAAGAAGATCCAATAAGGGTGTGCCAAATGGGACAGGCAGGGAACACTGCGCATGCGCTGCTGTCTGGCCTCTGGTTTCCTGTGCTTGTGATTTTCTTCTGCCTTCTCTTCATTGGTTGGAGTGTCCAGCTAGGAGAAGCATTTAAGACACGTGCACTTGCAAATACACTTAAGAACACTAGGTAAAGAAGGGAAGTTTCCTGTAAGTAAGCTACTTTCATTAGCAAAGATATTTTGGAGCCTCTTCAAGATAGAAGGCTGCTACCTACTAAGATTCTTTTGTTCTTACAGCAGACATTACAAGAGAACTTGTTTTAAAATATATGAAAACTGGATGAATTTAAAATTCTTTTGCTATGAGAAATGGGGAAGAACTAAAAGACTTGTGGTCAGATAGCTACATCTATCTGTATTCCTATCCCTATCCTTATCCCTACCTCCTCTCTGTCTCTATCTCTATCTCCCTCTCTATCTCTATCTCTGTCTCTGTCTCTGTCTCTGTCTCTGTCTCTGTCTTTATCTTTATCTCTATCTCTATATTAGCCTCAAGTGGGCCATGAAATGGATTTGTCTGATTATTTTCTCTCCAAATAGCAGATGCAGTATAGTCTTGCTATCTTGATTATTATCCTTGGGATTTAAGAATCACTGATGCTATAGTATTATCTTTCCCCAGTACTATATACATAGTACTATACAGAAAATGTAAGTCAGTTTTTGAGGTATTTATATAGCAAGTGTAAAAAATGCTATCAGTATCTGAAACGAATCTCCACCAGACGGTCTCAGAATACACATCTCACGGTGTTCAGACTTTATAAATATTATTGGAAGATGATTCTGAAAGTGAGCTCTTCAGTTCAAAATAGGTTTATTCTTTTAGATTTAATGTATTTCTTAAACTCTCAGAAGGCAGAAGGGTAAATTATTCGCATCCTTACTTCCTTTTTTGTAGAGAACGAACTCGCTTCAGGAAGTAGATATGAAACATTACGCGTCTGCAGCCTGCACTGCTTACACTGAGTTCCCTTGCTCCTGCTCCTCATTTATCAAGGTACCATTGAGATTATTGGCTATTGTTTGTTTATGTTTCTTGACCTGCATCCAATTCTTATATTAAATAAAAATACAGGCATCTCTTATTGACTGGAGAGGGCAAACAACCTATTCTTCTGTTCTGACACCACTCTTCAAAATCACTGGGCTTCCACCAGTGGTTTGGTTTTTTAGGAATCCATAGTTAATATCTGAGACAACATAATATTTCTTCCAGCACATAATTAAACATTTAATTATAATATGATTTTATTCAGCATCATATGCTAGTTATTGTGATTCATTTTTATGCTTTATATTTTAAATAAAATTTGTATAAATTCAAACTTTTATAAGTCAAATTGTAGAGCACTATTTTTTAAATTTTGCCATTACTTTTAACTAAAAATCACAGTGTGACAGTTTCAAAACACATAAGTAGTACATTTCCAATAATTGATACAATGCATATTGTTGTCCTCGTTGTAGTTATACAGAGTACAGGGTGTAGCATGATAAATTATCATGCCTACAGGTGTAGGCATGATAAATTTTCTAATGGTTATTGGTGCATCTTTGATCTAAGAAAAGGTGGCTGTATACATAGTCAAATGTTCCATACTTGCAGTGGGTTACTGGCAAAACCTGCAAAGTTGGATACCGTTGATTTGAGCCTTCTACAGCTCAGCATACTAAATTACCTTTACGTTTTATGCATCGTGTTTAAACTTTTCTGCTGGTTGGTTAAGGGCAAGTTAAAGCAAGACCTGTAGTTTTTGTATCTCTCAAAGATACAAAATCTCAAAGATACAAAATCAGTCAAATCTCCCCAGGATTTACTCTGGAGCCATATACATAGAGCACTATTAAGATAAGATATTCTGTTACTTCCACTAATCCATTTCCCTCTCTCTTTTCTTCCACTTTAGTCTTCACTCCCTTGTATTTGCTTAGTATCTATAGTGTTTTACTCCAGGTTAAATACAACATCCTCTTGTCCCCAAGGAACTCATAATTGACTGGAGGAGTTGAACACATTATCTGCTTACCACTCATGAACTTCAATCGGCAGAGGAGACTTGTTACCTGTTCATTTGCACAGTTTCTTTCCATTATTTTTGCTATTTTGAAAGCTATTTTTATGATTTATTTGATGTTAATTGTTTCAATCACCTCTCTAAAAGATACAATTACTTGTGTTTTCTTTCAGTCCCTTAGCAACTTTCCAGTTCTTCTAACCCTTACGAAGATAATTCAGGCTGTGTTGAATTCATTAGCAAATTCCCTTCGTAATTTAAGATTCTTGTCAGATCTGCCAGTGTGTACAGAGCATACTTAAAATGAGCATTTTCCCTAACCTACTTAAAAAACAAAAACAATGAATTCCTATTCTTTTAATATTCTTTGACATTGAACTTATCCATCCCTGCCTTCTTTCAAGGAGGAAACTTTATTATTTTCCTAAGCTATCCAAGTCACAGTTGTTTCCATGTTTGAAATGAAATGCAACATTTGAAAAGCTCATTGATTTCCCTAGAAAATATTACATTAATTTTCTTATGCTTTCCAACTGCTAATAGTGGTATCTCTTATTCTATGAGAATAATTGATACTCAAAAGTCTCATTAGTGTTATCCTTACTGTTTATCAAGAAATTAGATTCCTTCCATAAGTTTGCTTGTCCACCTTCAAGTTCTTGTGTTTTCAGGACAGAACTGAAATATGAATCCATTAAACATTTAGGCGTATAAATTAAGACGTTCAATATTACTAAATACTTATCACTGGATTTCAAAAGCATGCCTATTAGATAGTGACAACTCAATAAAGAATACAGTCAGCTTGAATATGGGGGTTCCAGGTGGGACTTTCTGGGGTAACAGCAAGGGAGAGTCCAACTCCCGTCTATTGAGCTGGCATCTTTTATGGACATTGTAGAGGGGTTTGTCGGATGGGCTTAGGTGGAGTGATTTGGGACTGAGAGAAAGAGACTGACTGAGTATCTGGCTATAGCAAGGGCACTGTGACCTAGCACATGGGGCTGGCATTTCCTGTTTTAGTAGAACAGAAGTCATTCCTGGGCTCAGGCGGGGGACTACAGGATGTAGGAATGGGCTGTGATTGTTCTTAGAGCTCAGGAATATGAGCAGCTGGGGAGGGACAGGTGGAGCTTAGACTTAGCATTTTCTGGCTGTTACAAATAACAGAGAAACTGAGGAGAGGGGTGGGGTATTAGAGTGTGGGTCTTCATTGACCTGCCTCAGGCCGAGAGGAGCCCGAGTCTTGGAATGAGTAGGGGCGACTGGTGAGCACTTGAGAAGTACCGAGGCATCTGTATTTGGAAAAAACTAAACAAGGTCCGGAAGGGATGGGGCATCCTATTAAAGATGTAAGACGAGATTAGGAGGTAGATTGAAAGAAGGATCTGAGAAGGGGGATGCGCCAGGAGCCTCGACATGTGCTCAGCCAGCCAGGAAGGATCAGGATGAGGCCCAAGTCTGCAGGGAAGAGGTTTGCTCAGGCAGCCTCTTGATGCCATCTTGTATAATCCAGACTTGCTGGGGAAGAAAGAGCAGGTTTCCTGGAAACCAGCCCTGGGCCCACCCTTCTTATGGTAAGCAAGTTTAGGTAGGGCTAAAGCACAGGGCAGCCAGCCAGTCTGTTTAATGTTGCAGACTGGTGGCTTTCACAGAGACGTTACGGAAAGGCTGAAGGGCAGAGGAGTTTAGCGGGGTGAAGCAGATGGCAGGGTGGCCAAGGTGAGGATAGACTTGAGTAGTAGCAGGTAACTTTTTTTTTTTTTTTTTTTTTTTGTTGTTGTTTGTTTTCTTCAGCCAGTTAAATTGAAAATGTAATAATTTTACCAACAAAGAAAGGTTCAGGGTCTCATGGCTCACAGCTGAGGGCATCTTGTATACATTTGTGTTAGCAAAATAAAATAAGGTATTAAATAATAATTATAAATATGGTAATAAATAAGTTAAAATGTCAAAAGAAAAATTTTTCTCAGGGCTGAAATACCGATAATGAATAACCTTATTTCCACTATAATAAAAATTCATGGGAGCGGCAGGTAACTTTGTCTTTGTGCACCAGAGCATTAGATTCTATTTTTCTCGGCGAGAAGAGGAGGTTATCAGCCTGGGTAGACGTTGGAAGGAGGCCTGGGCTGGCTTCTAGGGTGGCTAGGGCGGTGTCAACAGCAGAGCTTTCTGATTTCTGTCAGGGGGACAAGAACTAAGCAGGTAACATGCTTTCCGGATTAATGGAAAGTAGGGGCGAGAAGGGAAGAAGACGGCTCGGGTTGGAGTGAGCTCCGTGAAGGTCTGCTGGAGTCAGGGCTCTGTAGTTGTTTTTGGAGTGATGTTGAGCTTGGGGAAAAAGAATGTTTTTACGAGGGAAACAGTGAAATGAGGGACTTTAGGGAGTGAGGGAGTCCTGAGAATGACAGGCATCTTTCTCGGAGAAGTCTGCAGGGAGGAGACATGGAGCTGTCTGACATTTTGGGGGTTTATGCTAGCAAATAAGGCCAGGGTGGGCAGGGTAGTGCGAACAGAGGTGGCAGTAGGACCTTGGTGGGGGTAAAGGGGGAGGTCAGTAGGGAAGGCAGGGACAGAAAGTGTCAGGGTGTGCTCACAGGAGGGCTCTGTGGCCTGAAGTGGCTAGATAACTTTTTAGGGAATCAAGGGAAAAAATGAGGCCCAGAAGAAAAGGGTGACCCGATAGTAGCTCATACATGCAGAAGGGACAGGCGAAATGAATCTGGCCAGAGATGCTGTAGTTTAATAGATAAAATGTGGGACTAAGAAAAGAAGTGCGGTGATCGGGGGTCTTTTGGAGTTTGATTTGAATCAGGAGGAGGCCAGGACAAGGATTCAGGTTAGGGCTGTAAATTTTGTTTGTTGTAAGGTTATTTTTAGTGCAATGGTCGGCTCATGATTGTGTGTCAGAGCACCTGGCGCCCACTGGGGATTAGGAAAGAACTTTTAGTTACGGACCAGGTGTGGCTGCCTGTGGGACAGGAGTTTTATGCCTATGGAAACAGTGGTTGGGAGCAAGGTGAGTGTTTTGCAGGTAGCTGTGAGTGCCGCCTTGAGCCAGGGAGGACATAAGGATGTAGGTTTCTGGGAGGCGCAGTGGAGGGATTGGGCTTTGAGGCTAAAGTTGGGAACCCTGAAGCAGCGAAAGGCAAGTAGGCTAAGGAATGAGAAAAGCCTGAGTGACAGTCTAGATTAAGAGTGTCAACCTACAATGTACTTTATTGGCAGAGCTGAGTAAGGTCAGGATCCTGGCTGATAATAGGGGGCTGTCCATAAAGTCCGGAAGGAAGACTAGATGCATGGAGTGGCACAGCCTGAGGCAGGATTGGTCTAATGGAAGGTGAAAAAAAATTGGGGGAATGAGGACAGAGGTCAGAGGTCAGAGGAAGTGCAGGGAGGAGAATACAGTGTGTGGATAGAGGAGGGTTTGGAAGATGATCATTGCCCAGAGCTTGAGGAGGAGATCCCGTCTTAGGAGGGGCAGGGGGCGGGACACTGGGAAATGTAGAAGGATGTAAGGGCACTGTGACATGTGACATGGGATTGCAGAGCCTCTTTGTCAGCTGCCACTTCCAGTGCTGAAGATTTAGCTGTAGGTCTTGAGAATGTTGACAAAGAGGAATAAGTGGCCCTGTGGGAGGAGAAATGAGGTATACTTACTTGGACCAGAAGAGTCATCCTAGGCTCTTGTGTATCGACAGGCTGGGGGTGGAAGAGCGGTAGCCCTGCCAGTCTTTGGCTAGAAGAACATTAAGTCCCAGTAAGCCAGCAGGGCAGGACATGGGAGTAGATGGTCCCACTCCTGTGTTGCAGTAGGGAAAATCTATCTTCCAGCGGTCCTTTAAGCTGCACAGGGGACAAGTGTTTTTTTTGTGTGTGTGTGTGTGTCTGTGCGTGTGTGTGTGCGTGTGTGTGTGTGTGTGTGTGCTTGTGTGTGTGTGCATGCAGCCTGTGGATTTGGGCATTGCTTTGCTCAGTGCCCTGTTTTTTTTTTTTTTTCTTGCTAGCTCAGGCTGCCTGAAGGGCCAGTCTGGTGCAGTTGCAGAGCTGGGGATTGAAACACAGCCCTCTGCCTGACTGAGTTTGCCCAAGCAGCTGCTTTAAACAACAGAGCTAACCAGAAAGCCCCCTCAGTGTCCTGTTTTGATGCAATGTAAACAAAGCTCAGGGCTTTAGACTTTTGTTTGGGTCAATCAGACTGGCCAGAGTGTTGTGAGAAGCTAGACAGTGGATTCATGGGAAGCTTGCTTTGGAGATCTGTCAGCTTTTTGCTTTCGGTAGACTTTGAAAGCACTGGTTCTGAGAACTGTCGTGTGGTTTGAGGACCGTCTTTGAACTTTTTGAGTTTTGCCCTGATGTATGAGGCTGTATGGAAAATGAATAAGTCTGAAAAAGAAGCTGTCCCTTGGCTGAGGAGGAACCCAAGTAGCCAGGAACTTTCAGTACCCTTGTGCACTGGGCCAGGAACAGGGCTTTGTTTCCTTGTAGATCTTGATGATTTATTTGGAGCTGATTAATGTTGATGAACTTAATGGAGGCCCTGTCTAGACTTGTAGGAACATATTGGATAAAGTCTTTTTTTTTTTTTTTTTTTTTTTGTGGGACTGGGGTTCAAACTCATAGCGTTGCACTTGCCAGGCAGACACTTGTGCCACGGAGCTGTCTCCCCAGCCCCTTGGATAAAGTCTTGGTGTCTGGGCTCATGGCTCCACTGAGAGTCTGTCTTGTAACAATAACTGTGCCAGGGTCTTCGGGATTTGTGTGTGTGTGTGTGTGTGTGTGTGTGTGTGTGTGTGTGTGTGCGCTCTGGAACACTGTATGGGTGGCCACTGTCTAAACTCATTATCCCTTATGGAGAGAAAAATGGTGGTGGGAATGACATAAATGTGAAGAGTTTTGTAGAAAAAGCAGAGGGTTTGGGGGCTGGAGAGGGATTGATAAACTCAGGGGATGGTCTGTTGGGAAGAAGGTGGCTCATGGGTGGCAGGAGACGGGTGAACAGATACAGAGAGGGAGATTTGTTTGTGGAATCCATGGGGAACAGGTTGAGCTGTTATCTGGCATGAGGTAGAGTGAATGAATATAAGGAGAGACCAGAGCAGAAGGTGAGAAGGCCCAGTCAGAAGGACATTCTTCCATTTGTCTGAGCTCTAGGGAAAGTCATCAAGGTCAGAGAAGAACTAAACATTTAATGAACTGGGTTGTGGGTAAAGAGAGCCATTCATGAACTATAGAAAGATACTCTGGTTTCTCCTCTTCAGATCAAATAAATCATTATCTATGTACAGAAAGAGATGAAACATTTTAAACCTGAAATAAGATTGGAGGGAGAGGCTGTTGGCTAGACAGAACTAGAATAAAATTAACAGGTACATGTACAAGTAGTCAGTGTGCTGCACAGCAATGTCTCCAATCGTTTGTGTGATCTTTCTATGAACAGAAATCTCTATGCTAACCTCTAGCTTCACTGAGTTTATTGAGGTGTTATATACTATAAAATAGCAAACCAAACAAATGCACATTTTTCATAGATATTTAAATAATTCTTGGCTAGTTTTGTCACACAATGCTTCATATGATGTTTCAAGGACATACAGTAGCCATTCCCATATTTCCAAATTTCTTAGTTACTTTTCTCTTCTTTCTCAGACAAAATATCTGAAGTCCAGTTTGTGGACATTGCAGTCCATACTCATTTGGCTCCAAGGCAGAATGGCACATGGCAAAGAGCAGCAATTCATGGTAGTGGAACACAACAACAACAACAGGAGAACGAAGGGAGGAGTGAGAGAACAAACTTTTTCCCTTCCTTACATTGTATGCTATCTACCTGCCCCAGGCCTGGTGTAGCACTCACACCTATAATCCCAGCATTGAACTATGAATCAATCATAATCTCTAGAATCATCGCATGATGGCATAAGGCTTTGGGGAGGCATCTAGACACAATCATAATAGTCAATTTTGTATAACTTGAAAAACTATTTCAAATTTGTATTTCTCCTAAAATGCCAGCTTAGAGCTTTGAATTTCATTCTTCAATTTTAATGGAAACTCTATAACTTCAGTGGGATCTTTTGTGGTTCTACCTAAATCTTTCCACCTCTTCCTCTTCCTCTTCCTCCTCCTCTCTCCCTCTTCTCCTTCTTCCTCTTCCTCTTCCTCTTTTCTTCTTCTTCTTCTTCTTCTTCTTCTTCTTCTTCTTCTTCTTCTTCTTCTTCTTCTTCTTCTTCTTCTTTTTTCTTCTTCTTCTTCTTCTTCTTCTTCTTCTTCTTCTTCTTCTTCTTCTTCTTCTTCTTCTTCTTCTTCTTCTTCTTCTTCTTCTTCTTCTTCATTCTTTGTTTTTCTGAGACATGTTATCACTATGAAGTTCAGGTTGGCCTTGGGCTCACTTTGTAGGCCAGGCTGGTCTCAAACTCACAATGATCCTCCTGCTTCAGTTTCCTGAGTGCTGGATTTACAGGTGGGCACTACCATACCTGGCCCAACCTAAATCTTTCTTACTGAAGTGTAGACTCATTTTACTTGTGAATTAGAATTTGTCTTCTGCAGTGATCCCTCTTAAATATGAAGTCAGAAGACATTTGGACTTCTTTAAAATAATTGTCTACTTTTTTGCTGGTATCTTCAATGCTCTTATCTTTCAGTTTTTTTCATAGTTCTTTTGGTTGCAAAAGTCCAAGTATGACACTATGCCAGGGGCTGGGGATATAGCTCAGTGGCATATGTGCCTGCCTGGCAAGCACAAGGTCCAAAGTTTGATCCCTAGCACTAAAGAAAAACAAAAACAAAACTTCAGGGGCTGAGGAGATAGTTAAGTAGAACAAGTGCTTGCCTGGCAAATGCAAAAGCCTTAGTTCAATCTCTGGTTCTAGAAAAAAAAAAAAAGTCACTATGCCATGATGAGCGTAACAAATGCCAAATACCATGCATGCATGTCCTCTGTGCAGCTTCATATGCCCATCTTTGTGAATGTTTTATAAGGTATTACTCAAAATTGATCACTTAAGCCAATAAATAAAAGCTTAATGTAGTGAATCATAAACTGCCAAATTTTCTATTTTGTTTATGATGCTTTCATTAATTGATTTATTGAGACTTTTATTTGCTTATTCATTCATTAACATTTTATTGTGGTAAAATGCATAACATGACCTTTATCACGGTAACTCTTTCCCAAGTGTTCAGTTCATCAGTGTTAACCATTCATGCTCTACAACCAATCTTCAGAAGTAGTTTATCTTGTAGAACTTAAACTCTACACATTCAACCAGTTTCTCTCTCTCTTTTTTTTTTTTCCTTTTTGAGACAGGGTCTTGCTATGCAGTTGAGGCTGGCCTTGAGCTCACTTTTGTAGCTCAGGCTGGTCTCGAACTCGCACCAATCCTCCTGCCTCAGCCTCCTGAGTGCTGGGATTATGGGCGTGAGCCACCACGCCCGGCTACAACCAGTTTCCATTTCCTCCTTCATCAGGTGCTGGAGATCATCCTTTTATCTTCTGCTTCTATGAATCTGACCTCTTTATTCCCCAGGTAAGTAGAATCACGCAGCAGTCCTTCGGAGGTTTATCCATGTTGTGGCATATGTCAGAACCTTCTGTCTTTTTTATGACTGGTTGATAGTCTACTATACATTTTGTACATCATTCATATGTCAGTAAATGTGGGTTGCTTCCACTCTCTGACTTTTGTGAATAGTAATGAACATGAGTATGAAAATCCTTTTTGGAGATTTTGCTTTCAACTATTTTGGATAGATACCTACAAGTTGAATTTTCAATCACAGTAATTCAGTTTCTGAGGACCTCCCAAGATGTGCAATATATGTGTTTTCATTGCAGCTATACATGTTTCCACAAGTGCTACACGAACATTTAAATGTCTTTACATCTTCACAAGTCCATGATATTTTTTGTTCGTTATTTATAAAGAGAATGTAATGTGATTTTGGTTTACATTTTTCTGATGACATGGTCATAGTGAGCATCTTTTCATTTCCTACTTCTGGGTCACTTTGAATCATCACTCATTGAGTGCCAGTAAGAATCCCAGACACTAAGTTAATTGTTAGGGATGAAAAGATGAATAAAATAAGTGTCTTGACCCTGAGACATTCATAGTCATCAGAGGAAACTAACTCATAAACAATGACTTTAACACAAAGTAATAAGGTTGCTTAGAGAGGAGTGTACCACGTGCTGTCTCTCAGTCATCTTACCTCATGTCTTCAGCGTTTTTCTCCTTAACATTTACTTCTAGATATATTGTTGCCCACTTATACCTTATGCCTTCAGAGAGAATTCAGAATTCTACCCCTTCAGCTACTTATTGCCAGCTTTTATTATTCATGGCAAGGGATATTGAACTGAAATTGTAAATTGACCAGAATAAAGTGAAATAGGTTTCTGAAGCTTATTTCAGTTTTCTTTGTGGCTTTTCTTGAGACAGGGTCTCGTTATGCAGTTTGAACTCACCTTGTAGCCCAGGCTGGCTTTGAATTCTCTGTGATCCTCCTGCCTCCGCCTCCTGAGTCTTGGGATTACAGGTGTGCACCTCCATACCCAACTTTCTTTCTTTCTTCCTTTCTTTCTTTCTTTCTTTCTTTCTTTCTTTCTTTCTTTCTTTCTTTCTTTCTTCCTTCCTTCCTTCCTTCCTTCCTTCCTTCCTTCCTTTCTCTTCCTTCCTCCCTCCCTCCCTCCCTCCCTCCCTTCCTTCCTTCCTTCCTTCCTTCCTTCCTTCCTTCCTTCCTTCCTTCCTTTCTTTGCATTTAGTATAGGATCTATAGGGTTTTACTACACCGAGCACACTCATAATGATCCATCTGTTTTCAGCCTGCCAAGTACTGGAATTACAGGTGTGTGCCACCATGCCCAGTCTCAGTAGCTGGCTCAGTGTGCCCCAGGGGTGGGGCTGGGATGGCATGCCAGGGATCAAACCTCTGATCCCTGCCCACTGAGCTATCTGGCCACCTCCATGCCCAGCTTTAGTTGTTGATACAACTGGTTGTGTCCTATCATGATGCCCAAGAAAGGACATTCCTTCTGCCAATGTCTATTTTTTATAGGAGTGTGTCATCCTTGCAGTTGATTTAGACGGTTGACATTTTGTCTCTCAACTATCACCATGTACTTCCTTCTGGGTAAACATATCTGGAGCACTGCACTTCCTCTGCCCCCCCCCACCTTATTTCCTGTTTGCTATAGAGTTCAGATGAGGTAAGAGAAGCAGGAATACAGAGGAAAGATGCTACCAGCCTGTGACTGACTGACCAAAGGTACTGCCTATACTTGCTGATAGTTACTGGCTTTGTTTGTTTGTTGTATTGTTTTTTTAAGTTCCTTTAAACTTTCAAGTTTATACTGAATCAGCCATAGCTTTAAAGTATTAGTAATTAAACTCTATGGTTCAAACCACAAATGTAGTAGCTTTAAAACAAAATAATAAAAGGCTACTAATTTCTTTCAGGAAAGAGTTAAAATAGTAGTAGAATCAGACTTATGTAAAATGGGAACTAAAATTTAAAAAATACACAAGGTTGGTGATGTATAGCTGAATTACAGCACTTTGGGAGGCTGAGGCAGGAAGAGTACAAGTGTTGTGAACCTAGCCTGGACAACTTAATAACTTATAGTTCTTGTCTCAAAATGAAAAATAAAAAACACTGGGTGTGTATCTCAGTAGAAAGTCCCTTGCTTCAATGCCAGCACCGCAACTAAATAAGTAAAAAATAAAGCAAAAACTAACAAAGATGAAGACATTCCTGCTAGACTTTTGTCAGGCCTCATTAATCATTTATTAGTCCTTGACTTTCTTTCTTGTGTTCCTTAGTTGTATGCGTAACAGCCTGTAGTAGTGCAGTGGTTTTTAAAAGTCACTGCACTCTCACTTTTCAGGAATAGGTACCAACAGGGCAACATTTATTCTGATAAATAAAGTGGCTCCAGTAATAGCCTGTCATTCTATTTCTACCCTGAGAAAACGTCTTTTGAGGATAAGGATATGATTCTGTTTAAATAGTTTTTAAGCTGGACACGAATAGATGTAAGAAGTCACTCCTGTTTATTACTGACAGCTGAATAGACTTCTACTCTAAAGCTTGAAGAAGTTGTGATTTGAAATGACTACTTGGCATAATATATAAGAAATAGCTGTCACTTTGTTTCCTGGAATTTATATGCTGAAGTTTTCTTTGTGAATTATAGCAAGCAAAGCGGGAGTGCTTACAGGTATTTGTTTTGCTCCTGCCAGTTTGTACTGTTACAGTACAAGGACATCAAAGTATGTTTTTGCCTGGTAGCATCTCAATACCTGGGAGATCTTTTTAAAGGTCAATTTCTTTTTAATGTAGGGAAATTCCTGAAGAAGACTGACACTTCCAAAATGGATTCAAGAAGAAGCAGAGAGGGGACCTGGTGGGATGACTCAGTGGTCTAAAGCGCCTGCTTGGGAAAGCTTGGGTGGCTTCAGGGACCGCGGTTCGATCCCCAGCACTACATGCTGAGCCAGCCCTGCCCTCGGGGCAGGCTGAGCCAGCCATAAAAATGACTGAATAAACAAACAAAGATTCTGAAACAAAACAAAACAAAACAAAACAAAACAAAAATAAATAAAATAAAAAATTCTAAAAAAAATAATAAAAGAAGAAGCAGAGAACTTACATAGGCCTACAACTATAGACAGTAGATGTGGAGAAATTGAATACCAGAGGCTATAAATTTTTGCTAAGGACATTGAAAAATCCTAAATGAAATGGGATGTTCATCACCCATAATTTGAACATCTCAGTATTATTATGGTGCAGGTCTCTCTGTATCAGGTCAATGCAATGCCCAACTGTGTGCTGGGAAATTATTTAAAAATAAATCAATAAGTTTATTCTGAAAACTCACATATGGAGATTCACAGAACTTAGACTTGACAAAATAGCTTTTAAAAAAGAAGAAATTTAGAGGAGTTGCAGAGCATAACTTAAAAAGTGTTTCTGTAAAGCTGCAGTCACCATCTCTCTGGCCCAAGCTACAGTATTAAGGCTGGGAACAGGACAGGACAAGGCCACAGCTAAAGATGCCTGGCTCCAGCCTCAATTAGCTACAGGCATCTTACTCCTGTGGCAAAGGACTTCCTGGAGATAACATGGTTCTCTTAAATTAACATAGTGCATTACTCGAAAAGGTCCTTAAAGGGATTTCTACATTTTCTTCCATACCTCTTCTTTTGTTTGAAAAGCTAATAAATATGTTCTAAATCCTCCAAAATATATGAGAAGATTAGAATCCTCCTGGAGCCCTAATGTTAAAAAAAAAAAAAAAAAAAAAAAACAAAGGCTGGAACAGTAGAGAATTGTGAAATAAATCTGCAGATACATGGTTCAATTGATTTTCAGTAGAGTTAGAGTAATTCAAAATTTAAAGTTTAAATCTTTGAGATTTTTCAGTTACAACCATGAAGTAGGGAATTGCTCTTTGGAACTTTGTCAAGAGGAGAAGTTAAGACAAATATATTTAATGCAGTGCTAGACACTGAGCCCATCACCTTGAATGAGAGCCACACATTCCATGATTGAGCTACACCTCTAGCCCTACAGTTATACTTATGGTGATGAGCTATGTAAAGATGGTAGTGGAAGCCTCAGCACAGATGAGTTTGTACAGCGATTGCCAAGAGAAAAGAATACAGAAATGCAAACTCTTTAATTAGTCCTCAGGAATTTTAACATTCCATCAAGTGCAGAAGATAGAACAGGAGGCTACTAAGGTTAGAAGAAAGCGTTTGTGGTAATGTTGAATACTGTTCATAATTGACAAAACAAACAAACAAGCCCCCAAGAACAAAACCAGAACCATCCAAAAATGACCTCAAACCAAAAGAGACCAACCAGACAACAGAGTGCACATGGCTGATACGGGACAGGTCAGGCTTGGGGTACTTGTGAGGGTAGGTCGTAGACTGAAGTGAGCTGAGGAGCATGCCCTGGACAGCAGCAGGTTCGACTAAGCACATGAATCTCTGTTTAAGAGTTTTGGAGGCTTATTTTGAGGCTGTGCTCGCAAATTCTGGAATGAGAATGAAAGAACCAGGTGCTGGCAGACAGAAGTTTAGGTGGGATCTTTAGAAATAGAAAAGCCCATGCCTTAGGCCTCCCAGTAGGGACAATTTCTGCCCATCATGCATAATCTGGTTTTAGTCATGAGTAAGCAATCAGACAACCTAAAATTCGGTTGACCTGTGTACTTAAACAGTTCATTTTGTGAAAGGAAAAGGAAGATTGAGGCACTGCCTCAGATTAAATAACACTAAACACACTCCTGACAAAATGCAATGTGCAGTATTGAGTGGGGTCCTGAATGTGTAATGAAAGATGGGTGATCTGAGAAAAAATGATAAAATTGGAATAGGGGCTATGTATGTATTGGTTTTAAGATCATGTTAAGATTTCCAGTGACTGTATAAGAGAATAGTTTGTTTTTAAGAGGATGAAGTAGTTAGGGATAAGGTTATAAAGCTGTAATTTACTTTCAGATAATTGATAAGAGATAACATGCACATATTCACAATACAAGCACATCACATGCACAAAGCAAGGGTTACAAAAGATTAGCAATTGGCTACTCTATTATTGTAACTTTCTATACATCTAATTTTTTTTCAAAATAAAAATTGAACAATTGCCAGAGCTTTAGACCACGTGCTAATTTTTACCATTCACAAAGTGCATCATATATAGAGTAGAAGGAATGATTTCGAAATCATATTAGCAACAGCGCTTATCAGTGGCCATCAGTGTAATTTGAAACTTGATTTCAGAGGTTGAAAGAGGAACCAGGGAGGGTACATGTATTGACCTTTCATTCAGAAGGCATTCTGCTAAAGTTGATGTGATTACCTTTTCTGTCAAAAATCATCACAGTGCTCTCACTTGAGAACTGAACTAGATTCATGTTGTGTGTGATCCTAGATGCTAGACTTTGTCGGGGACATGGAGAGAATGTCACTCGGCTCTTAAGAAGCACATGGACCACTGTGGAGGCTTAGAGGAAACCGCACTATTACAGAAATGAGCAGCAGCATAAGAGCAGAGTTTTATAGGGTGAAAAAAGCCACTAAACCAAGTTTACAGGTGGAGTTGGCCAGCATAGTAGGGTTTTACCACAAACAAAAAACTGTTAAGGTAATTCACACACAAGGAGGATATGAGAAAATGATCACTACCAGCCACTCTTGCTGTCATTTTATAGGAGAGTATATTTAAATATGGATAACTGTGAAGGACAATATCATGGGAATAATACTGTATGATGAATTTTACTTTATTTAGAAAAAGAAAGTAAGCAAAGCTTAGTGAATGATGCTAACTAGGATGGAACTGGAAAGGAGTCTAAGGAAGTTAAAAGTTTTTTTTTTTTAATTTTTTTAATTGAGAGAATGTGGGACTCAGGTGACTCCTTCCTCTTCCTCTTCCTCTTCCTCTTCCTCTTCCTCCTCCTCTTCCTCCTCCTCTTCTTC
>PVJA010030264.1:11617-26028 GCA_004027025.1 Myocastor coypus | reverse complement strand
AAAAAAAAAAATTATAGTAATGCTTCTAGAGGTAGGAAGAAACAAATCTCATATGCGTCTAGTGGAAATAAACTCATCACTGTCTTCTATAAAGTAGTCACTGAATCCTTAAACTGTGGATGCCTTGATCCGTTTATTCCACTCGTGTGGATTTATTCCAAGCATATTACTAGAGATAAGATCAAAACCACATATAAACATTTGGTGACACAAATAAACACCCAAGACACTCTGAGCCCCAGGCTGGAGAAACACAGGGCTCCATTGTGGCTGAGTTTGCTAGCCACCTAAGACAGAAAGGCTTGTTGTTGGATGTGGTTGCAACTGTGAGCCTGTTCTCTGTGTGGTCCAAGTCACTCATTAACAAGGCTATGCTCTTGTATCCAACCAGCCAGAGGAAAGAAATCTGGTTTCCAGCCCCACCAAGTACCAAAAAAGGAGTGATATGTTCACATTTATGTGGGATGTGTCTTTCTGGGAACTTGGAACACATATCTGGCTAAACAGGTGAGCCAAATTCTTTAAGGAAATGAAGTACAGACATAGGAGAATATGTGCTTTCTGTATAAAGGCTTGGAGTTCTTCATGCATTTCCTGGGTTTGTTGGCTAAATATGATAGCTCTCATTGCTTCCCTTATCTCAAGAAGTAACTAGAGTAACTTGTAACTTTGTGTTGTTATAGAAGTAGTTTATTCAAGGATATTTTTTATCCTGGACTCAAACTGAGTGCCTCACATATACCAAGTAACCCCTCTACCGCTGAACTATACTGCAGGCCTAACACTTAAAAGAATTTCTTTGTAGCCCTGGATTTTTCATATTTCATCTTTTCTTCATATTATTTCTTTTCTTCTGGAGGAACCATTTAGAAACCATAAGTTCACAGTTCTAGGGAAAGTAGCTTAGATTTTTTTTTAGTATACATAATTTTATTACAAATTAACGAAACACACACACACACAATGCAACATCCCAAACAACCCAAAACTTACTATTGGTACTAGTTCCTACAAATTTGTTGTGCCACCATACACATGAAAGAAACCACTAAATATTTAGGAACATTCAACATCAAAAGCTTTAACATCTAACTATATGTAGTAGCCCCTCAAAAAACTACAACCTGAATTTTTTTAAAAAAGCATTTTTTCTACAAAGAATTTTATCAACTATGCAAAAATCTGTGCAGTTTTTATACTGAAGCTGATGTTGTGCTGCACTTGAGTTCACATTCTTTTTTAAATCTTTTTATTTCTAATTTTATTAATTTTAATGAGAAAGAAATAGCAATGGGATAGTTTCAAAACAGGTTAGTAGGACACTTACAATAATTAATACATTGCATATTGTCTTTGTAGTAGTTTTGATACCTTTTTATGGATCAATAATATTCCACTATATGGAAATTTAGTGGAATATTATTTTGTCTATTCACTTGTTGATTGATATTACAGTTACTGTAATTTTTTCCTACTATGAATAATGCTTCATGTCCAAATTTTTCTTTTTTTCATGATTTAATATTTTTATTGTTTAAATTTAAAAATGGTTATGTTACATATTTTCATCATCAGATCAGTTTAAATTAATAGATATAGGTATATAAGATTGATCAAACAATTAAACATTAACACATTCAATCAACATTACTTTTTTTTTTTTCTTTTTTTTTTGTGGGACCAGGGATTAAACTCAGGACCTTACACTTGCCAAGCAAGCGCTTATTCTACTGAGCTATCTCCCCAGCCCCACTTTTTTTTTTCTCTTCCCCTTTCTTTTTTTAAAAGTTGACACATTACATATTGTCCTCACAATAGTTCTACAGAGCACAGTGTGTGGGCATGACCCACTTTTTTTTTTTTTTTTAAATTTTACTTTTATTTTTTGCTTTTGTGGGACTGGGGTTCAAACTCATGACCTTGCACTTGCCAGGCAGGAACTTGTGCCACGGAGCTATCTCCCCAACATCCTGAGTTCACATTCTTAGCAAGACAATTGCCTGACACACATACTCCACACGCCACTACAGGACAGCCGCTTAGTGTTCATCTTCCTCCTCTCCCTCCTCCTCCTGTTCCTCTTCCTCCTCCTCCTCATCTTCTGGCTCACTCTTCTTTGAGCCCGCTAGCCTTCCAAGGCCCTTCTTTCCTGCTTCACTTCTGCCCTTGGCACGGTATGCAGCAATATCCTTTTCATACTTTTCCTTTAGCTTAGCCGCTTTTTGTTCCTGTGGCTGTTTATCTTTAGCTGACTGCCCAGACCACATTTCACCCAATTTTTTTGCAGTATCTCTAATGGACAGGCCTGCTTGTTCACTTTTGATCTTTGATCGATGTTCAGAGCAAAACAAGAAAAAGGCCGATGGTGGTCTTTTGGGAGCATTCGGATCTTCCTTCTTTCCTCTCTTTTCGCCACCTTTGGGAGGAATGCAATTTTCCCTCTCCCTGTCATAGTGCACTTTAGCACTCTTCACTGTATCTTCAAACTTCGACTTTTTATTGGCAGACATGGTCTTCCATCTCTCCGAGCACTTCTTGGAGAACTCGCAAGGTTGACCAAGGAGTCAGGGTGCTTCTTCTTGTGCTCCACATGGCAGGTGCGAATGGAGAAGGCATATGAGCACATCTTCCCCGAGGCTTGTTAGAGTCTCCCTTGATCATGGCAGTGCGGCCTAGTGTAGCTTTTTCCTCGGGGTCCTGCAGAGCAGCCGAGTGTGACTGAGACATTTCCTTCCTAGGGCTCTGGCGAGAACTGATTCACCCAGCTTAGATTTATTGAAATGTGATAGAACAACTTGCCTGCCACCAACATGGTGCCAGGAATCAACCAGATTGCAAGATCGACTGCAAGAACATTTCCTTATCATGAAGGAGAATCTTAAGTGGTTACTTCTATGAAATTATTTTGAGGAGTGTAGATTGTCCTCTTTCATTGTCCTACTTTGGAAAATGCCATTTTATCGACTGCAATCAGCAGTATCTGTAAGCATACCCATTATTCTGAGGCATTTAGAGAAATGATCTTGGAAAAGGTCCCCTCTGACTTCTACAGGGTTTCAGGGTGAAGGTTCTGTAATGGAGAGTACAGAATTTCTTAACTTTGAAATCTGTATAGGTTTATGTAGTAAATTCTGCACTGTAACCTCTGGCCCACGTGTTGATAAACTCCAGGTTTCACTGTCTGGGTCTGAGATGTTCCCAAAGCTGAGACATGGAATTTACCCCACCTTAAACATGGATGGTAGAGCTTTGCTGACTCATGTGAAAGAATTATCAGGACTAGTCAGTGAGGCAAAGGGTTTTATTAAAATAAAATAAAGTAAGCCGGGCGTGGTGGCTCATGCCTGTAATCCCAGCACCCGGGAGGCTGAGGCAGGAGGATTGGTGCAAGTTCGAGCCCAGCCTGAGCTACAAAAGTGAGCTCAATGCCAGCCTCAACTGCATACCGAGACCCTGTCTCAAAAAAAGGCAAAATAAATAAATAAAATAAAGTAAAGTAAAAAATAGTGTGTGGGTCCTAAAGAGAGAGGGGCTCTTTGGAGCACGGCATATTTATGGACTTTCAGGGTATATTGAAGAGGAGTGATATAGGATGAGTATTTCTGCCAGTTACATACCTGGAAGGATGCAAGCCATGTACATATGTGATGTTGAGACATGCTGTCTTCTAATACTGTCTTTTGGAGACTAGAGGAAGCACCATTTACAGGTTTTTTTTGTTGTTGTTGTTGTTGTTTTTTTTTAAAGGTCTAGAACCCAATTTCAGGCTTTTTAAGACCTTTAGAAATTTTTTGAATGAGCTTCCTGAAAGAAAAAAAGCTTAAGTAACTTTTGTGTTCTGGAGCTATGGGGCTTGTTTTGTTTTGTTTTTTGGTTTGGTTTGGATTTTTTTGGGGGGGAGGTGGCAGGGTCTCTTTTTTGTTTGCTTTTTATTTCATGTTTCTGATCTTAACAATGATCTACTTTTCAACAAAGTGACCTGCTCATTTCATTAAGAAATTAGTTGAGGGCCAGCCAAATAGCTCAGTAGATTAAAGTATCTGCAGGGGCTGGGCACTCCATCCCTAGGCCTGCCTCGATGGTCCCACCCTCAGGGCACACTGAGATGGCAATTGAGACTAGGTGTGGTGGTGTGCGTGCCTGTAATCCCAGCTCTTGGGAGGCTGGAAACAGGCCAACCACTGTGAGTCTGATCTAGTAGTGAGATCCTGAACACCCTGTAGATAGACCCACCCCTAAAATACAAAAAAAAAAAGAAAAAACAGATTAGCTGACTACTCCCAGGATCCTGGTAATATTAAAACATTATTCTAGGGGCTAGAGAAATAGCTCAGAGGCATAAGCACCTACTTGGCAAGCACAACGACCAACTGACCAAGTTCCACCTCTGTCCCCAAATGCTGTGTGGCGTTGGCCTGGACATGGGTGCCCAGTGTGGGGCACAGAATGGGCATGATGGTGCACCCCTGTAATCCCAGCACTTCAGGAAGATTTCTGTGAGTTTGAGACCAGCCTGGAGGGCTATAGAAGTGAGCACAAGGCCAGCCAGAACTGCATAGTGAGACCCTGTCTCAAAAACAAAAACCCTCCAGATTATTCTATAGGCAAATATAAATATGTTCATCACAAGTGATATTTATAGGGCTGGGGAGATAGCTCTGTGGCACAAGTGCCTGCCTGGCAAGTGCAAGGTTATGAGTTCAAATCCCAGTTCCACAGAACAACAAAAAGTGTTATTTATATTATTCTGCCTTCACCATTAGACAAAAGATATTAACAAACTGAATTTTAAAATACTTTTTAATAAGCTTTAGACAAGTGTTAGAGGTTTTCTAAAGCTTATTACTCCAAACTATGAAAATGAATGAAGAGATATCATGAGCACTTTCGTGGTTACTAGAAGGCCTACACAGACCTATTTCCAGTGTACACAGACATGCAGGCCAGGGCATCTGGCCAGGAAGGATCTCATCCTACAGTAATCCTGAACTGCTCCTGCTTTTGCCTACATGGCAGACATGCAGAGTGATCTAGCACTAAAAGCAGATGCCAGGTGGTCAAAGAAAGTCTGAGAGCATTCTGCAAGGCAGGCCTTTACTCAGCCGGCCTTTCTACATTCTTCTAGAACATGATCTGTGGTGACCAAAAGGGAAATCTAAACAGTTTAGCCCAACTACCAACTCAGTGAATGTGCTGGGCAAACATAGTACTTAGGTCATCCAGAAGAGAAGAAAAATAATTTAAGATGTGAACTCTTCTAGGAAGAGTTCAAAAAGAATCATTTGCAAAGGAGGCATAATTGTTCTGTTCTGATTTTACCACCAGCTTAGGCCTGAAGTGTGGGAGGAAAATATTCTCTATCTCTGGCCTTCCATATGGAAAGTCTAGGAAAAGCAAATCAAGAAGTCTGGGATATTGCAGTGAATTCCTTCATAGAGTGTAAAAAATAGAAATTCACATTTCAAACCCTAAAAAAAGAGGGTGATGTCTGCAGAAAATTCTAAGTCCCCTAAGCCGGTTGCCTCTCTTAGTGTGTAATCTTTACTGATTCCTGCTTCACTGTTTCCTCTCCCAGGGGAAGAAAACACTAAAGAAAAGTTGTCTAATTTTGACAACTGAAGATTTGTGCAATTTTTAAAACAATCCCCACTTCCAAGGGTGGGTTTCCTTTCCAAGTACACTTGATTTCTTTTTCTTCTTTCTTTTTTTCTTTCATTCTTTCATTCTTTCTTTTTTTTTTTTTTTTTTTTTTTTTTTTTTTTTTTTTTTTTTTCTTTTTCTTTTTTTTTTTTTGTCTTTTTGAGCCAGGGTCTTACTATGTAGTTCAGACTGGCCCTGAATTCACTTTTGTAGCCCAGGCAGGCTGGTCTCAAACTCACACCAATCCTCCTGCCTCAGCCTCCCAAGTGCTGGGATTACAGGCATGCACCATCACACCTGGCTATTTTTCTTTAAAAAAAATTGGGCCAAGTTTTCCAAAGGAAACAAATTTGTGATCATCTTGAAATATGAGTAAATATTTATAGTGTTGTCTACAAGTTCTGGAAATAAAAACTTAATAATTTTTTAATTTTATTTATTTTTTTTCCTTGTTTCAGAACCTTTGTTTGTTTATTTACTCATTTTTATGGCTGGCTCAGCCTGCCCCGAGGGCAGGGCTGGCACAGCATGTGGTGTCTGGGATCGAACTGCTGTCCCTGAAGCTGCCCAAGCTTTCCCAAGCAGGTGCTTTAGACCACTGAGCCATCCCACTGGGCCCTCTGGGAATAAAAAGTTATATTTGTTAGCTGTGACTTCGAAAGCAGGCGAGCACTAGGAGAGTTGCTTTGGATCAGCTCTGGGCGGCCCACGTTCCATCACCCCTAGTTACTGGATATGAGGCAGTTCTCCAAACTACATGTCCTAGGGGCTGGGGAGATAGCTCCATGACACAAGTGCCTGCCTGGCAAGTACAAGGTCGTGAGTCCCCGCTAAAACATAAATAAATAAATATACTACATATCCTCACCTTTAAGATGATAATAAAGGACTGGGAAGATAGCCCAGTAGAATAAGTGCTTGCCTGGCAAGCACAGGGTCCTGAGTTCAATCCCCAGTACTGAAAAAAAAAAAAATATATATATATATATATTTTTTTTCACTGTATTGTGTGACTATGAGGATTGCATGCTTGCGCTATATAAATTTTAACTAGCATATTCAAAGTTCAATGGTATTTACTAGGAAACGAGGACAAAAGAACTGTATGTCTAACAAAAATAGAAAAGTACAATAATGGTTCCACTGTTGGATTTCTCTTCAAATTATGGTGAGCACATCTTATCTTTATTTGGAAGTAGCAGAGAGGAGACACTGTAAATATAGTTATTTTAGGATTTTCTGTCAGCAGAAAGATAAGCCAGTTAATCCTCAGATAAAAATTGAGACTTAGTAAAAGTTGGCATTTTGTATGGTCCTGTATCATTATTTTCTAAAATTACTAAAATTAGAGAGACAAGTAAAGGACAATGCCTAGAGTTTGTTTTACAACTAACATGGCAATAAGATGGCATGGAGAAGTGCTACACAGTGGATTTTAGGTAATTTAAGAGCTTGATTTCCAACCTGTAGTTAGGGCTGCTAGTTTTATGCGCATAATTACTATGCAGATCATGTGGGTGGTCTTTTATATACCACCTTTAATTTTAATGGCAGAAGTTACAAATATTTCTTCTGATGCCACGTAAGAAGCCTTAAAAATCATTTTATTTTCACTAATATTCTTTTTTTTTTTTGTCTTTTTGCGACAGGGTTTCAGTATGCAGTTGAGGCTAGCCTTGAGCTCACTTTTGTAGCCCAGGCTGGTCTCGGACTCACACTGATCCTCCTGCCTCAGCCTCCCACGTGCTGGGATTACAGGCGTGCGCCACCACGCCCAGCTTCACTAATATTCTTGATGTTTGTGAAGATCACCTTTAATTTATTCTTATTTTTTCTTTTTTAGGGAAGGGTCAACAGGGTATTCAGAGTCTCACTACTAGATGGGATTCTTAGTGATTCGCCTGTTTACAGCCTCCCAAGAGCTGGGATTACAGGTGTGCACCACCACACCCAGTCTCAATTGATGTCTCAGCATACCCTGGGGGTGGGGTCAGCATGGCAGACCTGGGGGATTGAATCCCTGGTCCCTGCACCTGCTTGTAGGTGCTTTAATCCACTGAGCTATTTGGCTGATGCTTAAAAGTTGAGAAGCATTTATTTATTTGTTCGTTTGTTTATTGGCTGGTTCAGGATGCTTTAAGGGCATGTTTGGTAAGGCTTGTGGAGCTAGGGATTGAACCCTGGTCCCCTGTGCCTGACTGCATTTGCCTGAGCAGACATTTAACTAACTGAGCTAAGCCATAGCCCCACCACCACATGTTTAATTTATTCTGATGAAGCAATTATAATACTCAAAAGTAGACTTGAAATCAGACTACAGCCTAAGAGTGACTCCACCAGCTCATCAGGTATTATACTGTCAATGGAATCGGCACACAAATGCTATAAATTATTGGCTAGGAAGTGATGGAAAGGTACACCGCTGGCTCATCAGAACCTTAGAGTCAAAATTCTAAGATTTTATTTTCCTTGATAGTTTATCTTAATATTATATAACTGTCTCAGTTACTTTTCTCACACTGCTGGAACAAATACTCAACATTCAAAATTAGGGAAGGAAAGGTTTATTTATCTCACAGTTATTGGAGGTTTCAGCCCATACTCAGTTGACTCCAAGGCAAAGTGGCAGAGAGCAAACTTTCATGGTGTTGCGAAAGAGCAAGAGCAAAATCGAGGACTAACAGCAACAGTGGCCACACAGAAGAAGTTGGCCTGCCTTAAATTTCATTCAGGCTATATGCCCCAGGCTGGGGGAAGTACTCACGCCCATAATCCCAGCCTTGATGATGAATTAATCTCAAACTCCAGAAGTCCCTGCCACATGACTGCATGAGGCTTTGGGTGGGACAAGACACAAATCATAATAATAACTGATAGAAGAGTTAAGTAATGTTTCATTAAACTAGAAGTTCTGGTTTCCATTAACAGGCAACCAGATATAGCTGACTAAATCTCTGCCCTGTGACCCTCTTAGCTCCTTATGTGAAGCTGCACAGAAATCTGAGCCTGTGCCTAATAAGAAACACTGAAGGGGCTGGGGAGATAGCTCCGAGGCACAAGTGCCTGCTGGGCAAGTGCAAGGTCGTGAGTTCAAACCCTGGTCCCACAACAAAAAAAAAAAAAAAAAGAAAAAAGAAACACTGAGCTATTAATACCTCACCAACAGGGTTATGGTAAGAGGATGCCATGGCAGGTCTCCATGTTTTGTGTGTGCTCATTCTTAATTTTTTGAACAGAGCGTTCTTGACTACTTCCACTTCCCAGGTCTGATGTCCAGAGATTTCCCATGACTTTCCCAGATGATGTTTTTCCTTTCAGAGGTGGAGCAGGCAGTTCTTTACCATGGGCTTCTTCCCTTTCCCTGTCCAGTGCCTTTATCTAGCACATACTCTGCTTCATTAAACTGGTCACATGAACCGGCCAGTGTTTTAGTATCAAATGTAGGGCTATATTTATTTGAAAAATCAGATAAGTCCTTTCTCTAAGTCAATCTTTTTTAATGTGACATTTTCAAAAACACAACAGTAGTACATTCCCAATAATTGATACAGTGCATATTGTTGTCGTCATAGTAGTTACACAGAGTGCAGGGTATAGACATGATAATTTTTCTAATCAATGTTAGTACAAAAAATTTCTTTTCATTGAACTAAGAGAAAGTAGTTACATATATAGTCCAGTATTCCATAATCACAATGGGTTATTTGGTAGAACTGGCAATGTCGAACACTGTGGAGTTAAGCCTTTTACAGCTCAGGATACTAATCTAGCTTTACATTTTATGCCTCATGGTTAAACTTTTCTGCTGGGTGGTTAAGGGGAAGTTAAAGCAAGACCTGCATAACAACACATGTAACTTTTGTATCTCCCAAGATAAGTCGAATCCCCTCAGGATTTACTTTGAAACCTTGTACAATGCTTTGTAGAACTGTTGTCAGTGTCAGCCATCTGGATGAGTCATGGCCATTCCTTAACCAGTTTGCTCTCTGTGAAAGCATGAGAGAATGTTTTCTATCTAGGTGACTCTCCTTAGGCACACTGTACTTCATCTATCCCTTTCTTCTGTGGTGAACAGAAAATTTGGGAAACCACTGAGTTACAGAATGTTACAGCACAGGTTCTCTTATGTCCTGCATCCTCACTGACTTGGAAGGGCTAGGGCCAAAATACTGGCAATCCTTGCAGCCCTTCTTTTTCTTTAATTTTTGGTCTGTAAATTTATATTCTTAACCCTCCAGAAGAAAAGCTTCATGATACTATTACTCTATAACATAGATACTTGAGCTTAACATCACTGTCTTTCTGAATATCAAACATCTTACATTTAACTTGCAATTGATATTTTCCATCAATCATTGATATTCTAATAAATCCCTATACAATATGGTAAAAGCAGTTACACATGTTTACACAGACATTTAGAAATCTAAATAGATATAAAATTGTAGCCAATTGAACCTATGACATTTTTCCTATTCTCTTACTCTCACTTAATACCTTTTTTTTCTTGTAAAGCAATCATTTATTTGAGAGAGAATATAGCAGTGACTGAAATTACATTAGAAGCAGCGCAAATCTAAAAGACCATAATGACAGGCATTCCAAGCATAATTTTAGTGTTACCCACTGCTATCCTCAGTATGAAAGACATTTTGGTGGTTCTTAAGACCATTATCTAATATATCTGCATATAAGTGCATGGTTTTGCTTCTGCCATGTTTCCTATCTAGGCTGTTTGCAGTCACTTCATTGTTTAAAACTTAAGTCCTTGGTTTCCATTCAGCTGTGTTATGCCTTTGCATTTTTGTTTCTTCTTTTGATTTCTTACACTAGTGAGATTATACAATATTTATACATGTAGGTCTGGTTTATTTCACTTATGAGTATATGATCAAGAGACACCCACTTATATATGAAGTCTTCTAGTTTCTCATTCTTTATAGCTGAGTAATATTCCAGTGTATAAAATACCACATCTTTTTCAACCATACTTCAGATAATGGGCATTTTGGTTGTTGTTAAGATTTGGCTATCACAAATTGTACTGCTATAAGCATAGGTGCACAGATATAATATGATATGATATGATATGATATGATATGATATGATATGATATGGTGTTTTCAGTTCTTGGAAAATTTCCAGTAGGGATAACTAGATTGAATGGGTTTTTTGTGGGACTGGGCCAGTTCTTTTTAAGGAGTCTCCACACTGCCTTCCATAACGGTTGCACCAGTCTGCATTCCCACCAGCAATGGAGAAGTGTTCCTTTTTCCCCACAGCCTCTCCAACATTTGTTGTTGGTTGATTTCTTTATGGTAGCCATCCTTTCTGGGGTGAGATGGTTTCTAAGTGTTGTTTTGATTTGCATTTCATGAATGGCTAGCGAGGTGGAGCATTTCTTCATGTATTTATAGGCTTGCTGAATTTCTTTCTCTGAGAAGTGTGCATTCCTCTCAGATGCCCATTTCTGGATTGGGTCTTTAAATTTTGGGACCCTATTATTTTTTATTTCTTTATAAATTTTAGATAGAAGCCGGGCGTGGTGGCGCACGCCTATAATCCCAGCACTCGGGAGGCTGAAGCAGGAGGATCAGTGCGAGCTCAAGACCAGCCTCAACTGCATAGTGAGACCCTGTCTCAAAAAAGACAAAAAAAATAAATAAATAAAAAGTAAAAATAAAATAAAATAAATTTTAGATAGACCTTTGTCTGAAGATGTAGTAGTTAAAATCTTTTCAAAATTTGTGGGTTGTCTTTTCACTCTGTTGGTAATTTCTTTTGACGTGCAGAAACTTCTCAGCAGGAGGAGGTCCCAGTTGTTGATCCTTTCAAAGTGTTAAACGTGTTTTTTTATTTTTTTGTCCATGAACGCTTTGCCTACCCCGATGTCTTCAACATTTACTCCCACTTTCTCTTCCAGGACATTTAGCATTTCTCTGTTTATATTCAGATCTTTAATCCATTTTGACTTTAGTTTAGTGCATGCTGATAGACCTGAGTCAAGTTTTAGTTTTCGGCATGCATATGGCCAGTTTTTCCAGCACCATTTGTTAAGAGGCTGTCTTTCTTCCAATAAACATATTTGGTCCCTTTGTCAAAAATGAGGTGGCTGAGTGTGTTCGTATTTGCTTCTGCATCTTCTAATCTATTCCATTGATCCCCAGGGCTTTTTTTTTTTTTTGCCAATACCATGCTGATTTTATCACTTAGCTTTGTAGTATAACTTTAGGTCAGGAATTGTAATGCCTCCTGCCTTATCTTTGTTGCCCAGGATTGTCTTTACAATTCTAGGTCTTTTCTGGTTCCAAATAAATTTTAGGTTTGATTTCTCTAGGTCTCTGAGGTATGTTGATGGTATTTTGATGGGAATTGCATAAAATCTGTATAATAATTTAGAGAGTATGGCCATCTTCATAATGTTGATTCTTCTTATCCAGGAGCAGGGAATATCTTTCCATTTTCTGAAATCCTCTAGAATCTCCTTTTTTTCAGAGTACTGTAGTTTTCATTGAATAGATGTTTTACTTCTTTGGTTAGGTTAATTCCTAAGTATTTCTTTCTTTTTTTTTTTTTTTTTTTTTTTGGTGCAGTTGTGAAAGATACTATTTCTCTAATTTCTCAGTATGTTTGTTATCCATGTAGAGGAATGCTATTGACTCTTGTATGTTGACTTTGTATCCTGCTATGCTACTGAATTTGCATATTAATTCCAGTAGCTTCGTGGTGAAGTTTTTTGGGTCTTCCAAGTAAATTATCATGTCATCTGCAAATGATGATAGGTTAACTTCTTCTTTACTTATTGTTATTCTTTTTATTTCACTCTCTTGTCTAATGGCTGTAGCTAATGATTCCAGAAGGATATTAAATAGGAGTGGTGATAGAGGACATCCTTGTCTTGTCCCAGATCTGACAGTAAAAGATTTCAGCTTTTCCCCATTTAGAATTATGTTAGCCATTTGATTGTCATAGATGGTTCTTATCAGATTGAGGTAGAGGCCCTCTATTCCAATAGTCTGTAAGACTTTGAACATGAATGAATAGTGAACTTTGTCAGAAGCCTTTTCTGCATCAATTGAGACGATTATGTGATTTTTGGCTTTGGTTCTATTGACATAGTGTATTACATTTATAGATTTGCATATATTAAACCATCCTTGCATTGCTTGGATGAATCCTACCTGGTCATGGTGTATAATCTTCTTGATGATTTGCTGTATTATATTGGTGAGGATTTTATTGAGGATTTTTGCATCTATGTTCATGAGAGAAATTGGCCTGTAGTTCTCTTTTTTAGTTGCATCTCTCTCTGGTTTTGGTATCAGTATAATACTTGCCTCTAGAAATGATTTTGGAAGGATTGTCTCCTTTTCAATTTCATTGAAGAGTTTGAAGAGTATTAAGGTTATGTCTTCTGTAAATTTCTTATAGAATTCTGTGGTGAATCCATCAGGACCTGGACTTTTCTTTTTCGGTAGATTTTTTATTACATTTTGTACTTCATTGGCTGTTCCTAGGTTATTGAGAGTTCTTATATCTTCTTGATACACTTTGGGTAATTTGTACTTTTCTAGGAATCTGTCCATTTC
Organism: Myocastor coypus; assembly: GCA_004027025.1. Lineage (NCBI taxonomy): Eukaryota > Metazoa > Chordata > Mammalia > Rodentia > Myocastoridae > Myocastor > Myocastor coypus. The sequence continues at coordinate 12,799 of PVJA010030264.1, read as the reverse complement.
ATCTGTATCTTCAATTCTGTGAGAGTAAAGACTGTCAAAGCGGTTATTTATGATCCTCTGAATCTTGCTGCGTCTGTAGTAATTTCACACTTTTCATTCCTTATTGCTCAAATTTGAGTTATTTCTTTCCTCTTTTTGATGAGATAAGCTAGGGGCTTATCAATTTTAGTCAGTTTCAAAGAACCAGCTTTTTGATTCATTAATTCTTTGTATCGTTTTCTTTGTCTCCAGTGAATTAATTTCTGCTCTCTTTCTAGTCTGTTTAGGTGCTGCATAAGAGTATTTATATGTTCCCATTCTGATTTCTTAATGTGTGAGGTCAGAGCTATAAATTTCACTCTAAGAACTGCTTTCATTACATCCCATAAATTCCAGTAGGTTATGTTTGAATTTTTATTAAATTGTAAATATTGTTTAATTTCTTGTTTAATTTCATCTGTAACTGTTTGCAAGAAGCATGTTGCTTAATTTTCATGTGTTTATGGGGTTCTTGTGATTTCTGTTGTCATTTATTACCAGTTTCATTGCACTGTGGTCAGATAATATGCATGGGATAATTTCTGTTTTCTTGCATATACTTAAGCGTGACCTATGTACTAGCATGTTGTCTATTTTGGGAAACATCCCATGTGCAACTGAAATAAATGTGTATTCAGAAGTGGTTGGGTGGATACTCTGTGTATACCCACTAAGTCCAGTTGTTCCAAAATCTGGTTCATTTCTGCTACTTCTTTGCTAATTTTTTGTCTGCTTGACCTGTGTTTTTGGGATCAAGGGAAGGGGTGTAAAGTTCTCCTGTTAATATTATGGTATTGGTTATTAGATTTTTCCTGTCCATTACTATTTGTCTTATATAAATTGGTTCTCCCATGTTGGGTGCATACATATTTATGAGTGTTACCTCTTCATCTTGAATTTTTCCCCTAAACAGTACGTAATGACCTTCATTATTTTGTTTGCTCGGTCTTGGTTTGAAGTTTAGACTGTCTACAAACAGGATTGCTACCCCTGCTTTTTTTTTTTTTTTTTTTTTTTTTTTTTTTTTTTTTTTTTTTTTTTTTTTTTTTTTTTTTTTTTTTTTTTTTTTTTTTTTTTTTTTTTTTTTTTTTTTTTTTTTTTTTTTTTTTTTTTTTTTTTTTTTTTTTTTTTTTTTTTTTTTTTTTTTTTTTTTTTTTTTTTTTT
>PVJA010030264.1:0-11517 GCA_004027025.1 Myocastor coypus | reverse complement strand
AGTTGGAGAATTGAGTCCATTTACGTTGATTGTTATAATTGAAATGTATTGACTTATGATTGACATGTCTCTGACTTACTACCATTTACTCCTTTTTCTCCTATTTCATTGGTTGCCCTATTTAGTGAGTTCTTTCTAGTCTCATTTGTAGAGTTCAGGTCATTTTGATCCCCATCTGAAATATTCTTTTATAGTCTGTGTAGGGTTGGCTTTGACATCATGAAATTCTTTAGTTGTTTCTTGTCGTGGAAGCATTTCACTTCTCCCTCATACTTGAGAATGAGTTTTGCAGGGTATAGCAGTCTGGGTTGCAATTTGTTTTCATGGAGGACTTGAAGCACTCTGCTCCATGCTCTTCTTGACTTCATGGTTTGTGAAGAGAAATCTGCCATTACTCTGATGGGTTTTCCTTTAAATGTGATCTGTTTCTTTTCTCTAGCAGCTTTTAGTATATTATTCTTCTTCTGCTGTATTCTTGGATCTTGATTATTATAAGTCTGGGTGTGTTTTTAGTCAGGTTGATGTCATTTGGAGTTCTGTGTGCTTCAGTTACTTGAATGTATGATTGTTTTCTCATATTTGGGAAGTTTTCTGCTATTACCTTTGCCCATATTCTTTTTTTTTTTTTTTTTTGAGACAGGATCTCGTTATGCAGTTCAGGCTGACCTTGAGCTCACTTTTGTAGCCCAGGTTGGTCTCAAACTTGCACGGATCCGCCTGTCTCAGCCTCCTGAGTGCTGGGATTACAGGCGTGTACCACCACGCCCGGCTGCCGATATTCTTTTTATATCATTTGTATTGGCCCCTTCTTTCTCATTGATTCCTATTAATTTCACATTGTTCATTTTGGCATCATCTTAAAGATGTTGAATTATTTTTTCCTGCATCCTAGTTTTTTTTTTTTTTTTTTTTTTTTTTTTTTTTTTTTTTTTTTTTTTTTTTTTTTTTTTTTTTTTTTTTTTTTTTTTTTTTTTTTTTTTTTTTTTTTTGGCTTTTTGAGACAGGGTCTCACCATGCAGCTCAGGCTGGCCTTGAGCTCACTTTTGTAGCCCAGGCTGGTCTCAAACTCGCACCGATCCTCCTGCCTCAGCCTCCCGAGTGCTGGGATTACAGGCATGTGCCACCACGCCTGGCTCCTACTTGTTTTTTAAGAGTCCTTTCTTACCTTTTCACTAGCTGCAACTGTGATTTCAAAATCTGAGACTCTGTTTACTTTTGTTCATGCAGTGTTGCAAGCTTGTGATTGAGGTTTTATTTTCTTGTATATCTCTTTGAAACTATTTCATGTGATCTATTTCTTTCCTGTATTGCTCATTCAAGGATTTCATCATTTTTCTATTCTCCTCTAATTTTTTATCAATGTCTTCTTTAGAAGCATTTATTAAGTCTTTCATTATAGTTATCCTTTCTTTTTCTACTTCAGAGATTATTTCTGCTCTGATTTCCTCTCTACCTTTCTGGAGTTTTTCCTTTACTTCAGATGTTACTAATTTAGAGTTGTCTTTTTTTTTTTTTTTTACTTCAGAGGTGTTTTTCTTTGTTTTGTTTTGTTTGTTTTTGTTCTTGTTTTTTTTCAGGATGGGGTTCTAACTCATGACCTTGCACTTGCCAGGCAGGCACTTGTGTCACAGAGCTATCTCCCCAGCCCCAAAGATTATTTCTGATCTGATTCCCTCTGTATTTGTCTGCAGTTATTTTTTTTTTTTAATTTCAGACTCTAGTAATTCAAAGATTTGTTTTCTTACTTTGGAGGTTATCCGTATTCCTCTATATGTTTCTGCATTTGTTTGTTTACTTCAGATGCTACTAATTTTTTTTTTTTTTTTTGAGACACGGTCTTGCTATGCAGTTCAGGATGGCCTTGAGCTCACTTTTGTAGCCCAGGCTGGTCTCGAACTTGCACCAATCCTCCTGCCTCAGTCTCCCAAGTGCTGGGATTACAGGCATGCACCACCACATCCGGCATGATGCTACTAATTTTGAGATTTCAGCTGCATGATTCTGATTTTCTTGTATGGTAGCGTCTCCTGTATTTGTTCCGGTTAGGCTCGGGACCTAAGATTGCATTTTGTTCCTTGTCTGTATCATTCTGTATAGCAGTGATCTCTGCCCTTTGGTGCAGAACTTTGTAAAGTTATGCCGTTAGTGTCTACTGAAATTTGGGTCTGAATCTACCAAGTTTGATCTTGTCCAGATGTGCCTGGCTGGGTCTGGATGCTGTGCTCAGCTTCTTCAGCTGCAGCTTTTGGAAGAGAGCCCACTGTGCTCCTCTGGCAAGATGCTCAGCTCCTGGGTTAGCTGGAAGGGTCTGATCCCCAGCCTCTCTACAGGGAATTTTGCTACAGGGCTCCACAGAAGATGCTGGAGCTGGGTTCTGTGCAAGGTACAAGTTCTGGTGGTGTAAGGGTGCAGGCCTAGTGTTCCTGCCTATGTGCCCACCAGTCATGAGCTGTGGGTGGGTTGGAGTTCCAGTGGCTGTGGGGTGGCACAGGCCAACAGGTCCCACCTGTGCAACCACTGGCTGGTCTGTTGGTTGGGGCTGCTGAGGGCAGAGGCTGAGTTCTGCTGGAACTGCAGGGACCACAGGCTTAAAGGTCATACCTGTGCATCCACAAGTTGGTCTGTTGCACCGTCAGGCCCACAGAGGGTGAGGGCTGAGTTCTGGTGGCCGCACATAGAGAGGGGAACCTGTGGAACCTGCACACAGAGAGGTCCTACCTGTGCACCCACCGGTTGGTCAGTTGGGGTGGCTGTGTGCGAGGGCTGAGTTCTGGGGATATGCAGATGGCTGCAGGCTAAGAGGTCCTAACTGTGTATCTGCTGCTGATCTGTCAGGGCTGCTGCACAACCCCAGTTAGTATGTTGGTCTGTCAGGGCTGCTTTTCAGCCAGTGGGAGCTGACAGTGAAATGCGGGGGCGGGGGGGGGGCTGCTGGCCGAGAAGTCCTTCCTGCATACCCACCAGTCGCTCTGTCAGTGAGTCAGGGCTGCACTCTCTAAGTCAGTCTTTAAAAAAAGAAGGCTGTATTTCCAGTTTTATTTCTTGAAGTTTCCAATATATCTTCAACACATTTTCCCTTTGTTTTTCGCAGACAGTAGTTCTTCAGGAAAGAACAGATATGAGGAACATTTTACTTTTGAGTCCAAGAACCATCGAGGAAAGGGGGAACACCCAGCTCCTGAAGCAGGTAAGCATATGCCTTGAAGATGCATTGCAGAGTACAGATATCTTCATAATTGCATGCACTATGGCTGAAGATGTCAGGTGAAGCCATGAGAGTTCAGGGAGGCCCTGCGATCCATGGGCCAGAAGAACTGTCTTCTTGTCTTCTGTGTCACCATGCTTCATGCTGCTCCTGCTCTGAGAGCTCTTGGACCTGTTTTCTTTCATACACCTTGCCACATATAAAGTTCTGTGTGAAGTCATACTTGTGGCACAGGGTTAAGGACTGACATGGTTGCAGTCCTGGCTCTACCAGCAAACTCAGTGATCTGGATAGGTCCTTATCCCTATGGGTCCCTGTCTTGCTGACTTTTCTTGTTGAGATGAAATACCTGACAATCAAAGTTAAGGAAAGAAAGGTTATTTATTTATTTATTTGTTTTTATAATACATCTATTGAGCTTTTAATAATTATGAGATAAATGTGTTGTAAAGTGTTCAAAGTATATTGCAAAAGATATTCTGTAATTCCAATCTGAAAATTTTAACACACATATATGTACTTGTTAAAAGTACAGACTCAGTTGAATTCTGTGCCTCAGTCTCTTCAAATGTGAGGAAAAGTGTCTTATAGTTGACTCTCGTGAAAATACTTGACACCATACTAGTTTTGTGGTTAACACGTGGTTATTAACTATATACTACATGCTATATATTCTTATAATATAAGGGGTTACAGGTGATTTGCTTTGTACTTTATGTATTCTACATTTCCTTTGAGCAACAAACATTACTACTATAATCAGAAAACAATGCTGACTTCTAGATCATTATAGAAACTGCAACTGTTACTTTCCAGTAAGTGAACTATTTTTTTAGTAAACTATTGTACAAAAGTTATGATTTAGGGGCTGGGGAGATAGCTCCGAGGCACAAGTGCCTACTGGGCAAGTGCGAGGTCGTGAGTTCGAACCCTGGTCCCACAAAAAAAAAAACAAAAGTTATGATTTTAAGATTTTCTCATCTACAAGAACATGAGTGAAAACTAGCAATTTTCTTTCTTTTCTGGAACCAGGGATTGAATTCAGGCCCTTGCACTTGCCAGGCAAATGCTTATTCTACTGAGCTATCTCTCCAGCCCATAAAAATATTTTACTTAAGACTCTTGGGAAATACCTACATTCACATCTTGCCTGTTTAAGATTTAGTAGGAAAGATTCACTTGAAAAGTTTTCCTAGGAAACCTAGTTTCTTGGTTCAACTGACTCATTAAGGAAGTCCACTTTTATCAACTTTCTGCCAAACTGGCAAAGATCTCTTTTCTTTGGTCTGCTGTCATGTGTTCACAAGCTTCTAAAATGGTTCCCAAATTAAAGTCTGTTGAATAGTCTGCCTTAACCCATAGTCTTCCATTCATTCCAGATACAATCTCTAGTGGATAGAGTCTTCCCACTTCTGTATAATGTCACAATCTGGCACCAACAGCTTTATTTCCTTTTTTAAAAAAATATACTTTATTTATTTATATTATGGCTGGCTCAGCCTGCCCTAAGGGTGGGGCTGGTGCAGCATGTGGTGCTAGGGATCAAACTGTGGTCCCTGTGGTTGCCTAAGCTTGCCTAAGCAGGTGCTTTAGACAGTTGAGCTATCTTACCAGCCTCACCAACAGTTTTCTCATCAAGCCTAATATCACTTTAAAAAGAAGGTCATCCTGTCCAATTACACCCATTGCATTGGCTCTTCCATAGCTATCAATGCAGACCATCTCTGGTTCCTTATCTTTATTAGCAACCACAAACTGGCCATAAATGAGACCTCCAACTTGCACAATTGATCTGTCTTTTAGTTGCACTTTCAAATGCCAAGTAAGACAAAAAAAGCTAGCTCACTCCCTCGTATATCAACTTTAAATATATCTCCAGACTTGGCTGTCACTATGCCAATCATGTCTCCTTTCACTAGCCAGTGGTCTAAGAATCATCTAGATGCTAAGTACCTGGATGCCCCCTGCTCCTGTCTGTTGGCCTAGTAGACTTAGCTTGCCCTGAGATATTTGAATAAAAAGGTCCCTATCCCAAATCAACATCCGGCACACAGAAGCTCTTGGTCATGGCCAACTAAACATAGTACTTCCACAGCCATAGTGTGTTAATGCCTGGCACCCATTCTAATTATTAGATATTTTGAATGTAATTTTCATTCATTAAAAGCAGAATACATACTTTATCACCTTATTTGATTACTGAGAATTTTTCCATGATATGTTTTAGAAGGGTCTGGAAAATTTTCAGTCTCAGGTTGCCTGAGGAACTTCACCAACTAGATTCTAAAAAGTTGAGAATAACTTTCAGTATTCCACCAAGGATAGCTTTATAGATTTCCATTTCCTTGTCACTGCTCAACAAGGGTCAGATTTGACAGTTGAACAACCTCATATCTGACTTGGCAAAAAGAACTTTCTCCTTGATTATATATCTGTGTTTTGTTACCACAGCCAAGTCAGCCCCAGAATGGGGGTTGGGACCATCTCCAACAGCTGTCTTCCCCTTTAATCTAAACCTTGATTGTCATCTTTGAACAAGTCAGACATATTTGAGGTCTTCTTTTCTGGCCTGGGGTTGGGTGCTGTATTTATTCCAGTTCATGGGATATTGTTTGGGACACCTGAGATTTGTAAAATGTCCAACTTTATATGGTTTGTGCATAAAGCCAGAGGAAAAACTGCCACTTTTTTTTTTTTAAATTTTATTTGTTTATTTTTTTCTTGTTTCAGAGCCTTTATTTGTTAATTCAATCACCCTTATGGCTGGCTCAGCCCGCACAGAGGGCAGGGCTGGCGCAGTATGTGGTGCTGGGGATCGAATCGCGGTCCCTGAAGCCGCCCAAGCTTTCCCAAGCAGGCGCTTTAGACCACTGAGCCATCCCACCGGGCCCTAAAACTGCCACTTTCAGGCCACTGAGTCCATTCAAAATCTGTTCCATCAAGGTAGTTGTTGGAGCTTAGACCCTTGGCATGAAAGAAGGAGGCAGTGGGTTCTTTTTTATTTTTGTTAGTACACATTTGCAGCCCATAATGATTACATTCATCCTGGGAGTTCATATATGTGTGTAACACATCTAAACTCCTTCTCCATCCCCTTTCCCTGACTTCATCCCCCACCTCTGTCTCTTGGTCCCCCCTTCCCTGTTGCATAAGATCTCTCTCCTTGTTTCCTGTGAGGTAGCTTTTATTTTACTCTTTATTTATGCTTGGATTTGTCATGTAGGGTTTGTATATGTGATTTACTTCACTTAACATTGTAGTCTAAAGATACAGCCATTTTCCTACAAATAATTCAAGTTTATCCTTCATTGTGGCAGACTAATACTCCATTGTGCACAAATACTATACTTTATCCATTCATCTGTTGTTTTGTTTGCTACTGTGTATTCTCTTTTAACTGAAGGATTGCTCAATGAATTTTAAGTACAATAATCATTAATTTTTATTTATTATTGTTATTGTGGATGGCTTAACCTGCCCTGGGGATGGGGCTGGTGCAGCATGTGGTGCTGGAGATCAAACCACAGTTGTGGAATTTAAAATAAGTGAAACATCAAGAAAAAATAATAAAATAAAATGTAAGCCAGGTGTGGTGGCTCACACCTGTAATCCCAGGGGAGGCTGAGGCAGGAGGATTGGTGCAAGTTGGAGACCAGCCTGGGCTACAAAAGTGAGCTCAAGGCCAGCCTCAACTGCATAGCGAGACCCTGTCTCAAAAAGACTAAATAAATAAATAAATAGATAGATAGATAGATAGATAAATAAATAAATAAATGAAAAATGTAAACTCAAAAAGAAAAAAAAAAAAAAAGCAGTCGGAGATAGCTCCATGGCACAAGTGCCTGCCTGGCAAGTACAAGGATGTGAGTTTGAACCCCAGCCCCGCAAAAAAAAAAAAAAGCAGTAAATCAAGTCATCAGGCCAGGCAGGGTGGCACAAACCTGTAATCCTAGTACTTTAGAGTCTGAGAAAGAAGGATTGCCTAAGCAATTTTTAAAAATTTTTATTTAAGAATTTTAGACAAATTTAAACTTAAAAATTTGAACTTAAAAAATTTGTCTAATTAATTTTTTTTAATTTTTATTTATTTGCTGCAGTTGCCTAAGCTTGCCTAAGCAGGTACTTTAGACCACTGAGCCATCTTGTCAGCCCATAAATATTTATCTTCTTTTTTCTTTTTGTGGTACCAGGGATTAAACTCAGGACCTTGCACTTGCCAGGAAGCACTTATTCTACTGAGCTATCTCCCCAGACCTTAAATGAGTTTTAAAATATATGTATCTTTATCAATTTACTACCACCCACATCAAGATACTATGTAACATCCTAGTCTCTGCCTAATTGAAATGTCACTGTCCAATTCTGTGACCTCATGAGTTCTGGTTACCTCTAAACTCATTTAGCCTTTGTTTTATAAAAATGTAAGTATCTTGCATGAGAGACTGATTTTTTTTTTTTTTTTTTTTATTCAATTTGGATTTTTTTCTCTGGTACCAGAGATCGAACTCAGGAGCTTACACTCTCCAGGTAGAAGCTTATCCTGCTGAGCTATCTCCCTGACACCTCAATTTGGATTTTATTAATTGGGAATTTACTGGTTTCTGTGCACAGTTCACTTCTCTTTGCCAATATTGTTTATGCAAAGCTTAATACTTTCTAGCTGGGTGTGGTGGCGCATGCCTGTAATCCCAGCACTGGGGAGGCTGAGGCAGGAGGATCAGTGAGAGTTCGAGACCAGCCTCAGCTACAAAAGTAAGCTCAAGGCCAGCCTGAACTACATAGTGAGACCCTGTCTCAAAAAGCCAAAAAAAAAAAAAAAAAAAAAAAGCTTAACATGCTTTCTTTATATTTTCTTTTTTTTGCATGTCTGAAAAAAACTTTAAAATTTAAAAAATAATATATGTCTGATTTATTTCACTTAACATTAGTTTCAACATACATACATTTCGCTACAAATAACTCACATTTATCTTTCTTCATTGTGTAGTAGTGCTCCTTTTTTTTTTTTTTTTTTTTCCTTGAGAGAGGGTCTCACTACATATCACAAGCTAGCTTCCAACTCACAGCAATCCTTCTTTCTCAGGCTCTGAAGTACTAGGATTACAGTAGCCTTGTGCCACCCTGCCTGACCTGATGATTTGATTTACTGCTTGCTTTTTTTTTTTTTTTGGCAGGACCAGGGTTTGAACTCATGATCTTACAACTTGCCAGGCAGGCACTTGTGCCATGGAGCTAGCCCCACTGCTTTTTTTTTTTTTTTTCTTGATATTTCACTTGTTTTGAATTCCACAACCTTAGAATGTATATAACCTATTTTTGTCTACAACTCAGTGACACATTGATTTATGTGAATTATTATTTGGTCCAGTAATTACTGGTTTTTCTTGTTCAGTATTTTAAACATATCCATCCCTCTCCAACCAGTGATTTGGAAATTTTCTGTTTACATTGTTGGTATTAACATTATGAACTTGTTAGTTTTTTTGAAAGGGAATAAAACTGTACCAAAAAATAATAAAATAATAAAAAAACTATACCACTTTCCAATTTTGTCTGATTAACATTTAAATTTTTTTTAAATTTTTATTTATTTGATACAGGGTCTTGCTTTGCAGCTCAGACTCCTGTCTCAAACTCCTCAATTCTAGGATTATAGACATGTGCCACTACACCTAGTTTCTGTGGGTTCCAGGGCCCATCATGACATATGGTACTGGGGATCTAACCTGGATCTTTGCACTTGCCAGATGGGCACTTAGACTACCAACCTATCTGCCCAGTCCTGTCCAAATAACATGTAGAATGTCTTTTCTGTATTTTGTCCTGCTCACTATAACAAAGCATTTTTATCTAACATACATTTGGCTTAACAACATGCATCTTGGGCCAGCAAGATAGCTCAGCGGACTAAAGCACCTGCTTAGGCAAACTTAGGCAAGTGCAGGGACCATAGTTTGATCTCCAGCACCTCATGCCAGACATAGTGGCACACGCCTGTAATCCCAGTACTGGGGAGGCTGAAAGCAGGAGGATCACCACAAGTCAAGATAAGATAAGGTAAGATAAGGAATAAAATGAAATAATTTTTAAAAATACAGGATTTGTTTGTTCAATGCATTGGATATTTGGCATGCACTTTCATGGTTTAAAACTACATGAACTGAAAACTTTAGGCCTAGCTTATAAATCTGTTTTACATTTAGGTTTATTATCCTATTTGTAATAATTTTAGACTTCCTCTTCTTAATTAGTTTTAGCTGTCAAATGCTTCATATAATTATCTCTCTGCTCCTTTTGAATTTTTCTGTTGGCTGTAGTATATCATTCAGCAAAATTTCCATAAAAGGCTGTTGGCCAGTATGCTTCCTTAACCCCTTGGCATCTGAGAGTGTTTTTTAATTGCCTTCATACACAAATGCTAACTTGGCAGGGTATGTAGTTCTTGGACCAAAGTTATTTTCCCTTAAGACTCTGTAGCTGTTCCATTGTTGTCTGGCATTTAGAATTGCAAGAGAAAAATTGAGATCAGTCTGACTTTTACCCTTTATTGAAATTTAAAAAGTCTCAAGGACAGGCCAGCAAGATAGCTCAGCAGTATAAAGCACCTGCTTAGGCAACCACAGGGACCACACTTTGATCCCCAACACCACGTGCTGCACCAGCTGCACCCCCAGGTCAGGCTGAGCTAGCCATAATACAATAGGGGGGTTTGATCCCTGGGCCTGCTGTGCTGGCCCCACACCAAGGGCATGCTGAGATAGCAATTGAGACTGGGTGTGGTGCTGCATGCCTGTAATCCCAACTCTTGGGAGGCTGTAAATGGTGGATCACTATGAGTCTGATGTAGTAGTGAGACCCTGAACGCCCTGTAGACCTTTCCCTAAAATATACCAAAAAAGGGAGGGCTAGGGAGATAGCTCAGTGGAGTAAGTGCTTTCCTTGAAAGCCCAAGGTCGAGTTCAATCCCAGGTATGCAAGAAAAAGAAAGGAAGGGAAAGGAAAGACAAGAGTGGAGTGTTCCAAGACTTTGCATGTCATCCTTGTGCAGGGGCCATACTAATCTTTTCTGTATCATTCCAGAAATGATTATGTGCAAGTATAGAAGCAGTGATTCTTGTCACTTCTACAAGGGTGATGTGTGTGGAATATATGAGAAAACTCTAAAAGAGAAATTCTATATTTAAAAAAAATAGGATTAAAAAATTCTAGGCATTACCCAGGCATAATGGTGCACACCTATAATCCCAGCAATTGGGAGGCTGAGGTAGGAGCATCACAAGTTCAAGGCTAGGTGGGGTTATAAAGTGATTTTGATCCTGTCTCAAAACAACCTCCCAAATTTTTTTAGACATGAGTTGATCACAGATTCTTAGCTTTCATAATTATCTAGAGGAACACTGGCCTAATTCCAGTACCAATACCCAACAGTCACTAAAGCAACTTCCACTCCCCACCTCTGCACTCAGACACAGGACTTGTCTAAACTTGTTCAGGTTTACCTGGGTTTCTACAATTATCTTACAGTTTGAAAAGCCCTGTGTGTATGACCAGATCCAAGTCCTCATGTCTTCAAGAGGCTTCCCTCAGACTCCTAAGGCCAGTTTTAGGACCAGGAAATCAAGGCGTTCCTGAGTGAACTTCTTCAGCTACACATCCACAGAGATGTGCCTCCTGGCACCCATCCTTGCTTCCTTTCCACTAGCACTGAAGGCACAGTTGTTCTCTTCAAAGGCCATCACTTCCCAGTCTTCATGTAATCTCTTATTCCCTCAGGTACATTTCTCCATTATCTATTAATTCTCTCCAGGTTTTAATCTGCGTTTCCACTGGCTCACTCCTCTGATGGCTGCAAGTAAATTTAGCTTTCAGTATTAAAAAAAAAAAAAAAAAATCCTAGTCTTCAGTGTTCTGTAAATGGGTTGCTACTTGCTAAATCTCATGAGCTCTCCACACTTCCTTTTGTATGACCTCGGTTAGCATCTGGTGCGACAGAGCCCTTTCTTTGTGGGCTTGTCTTTTCCCTTGTCTCCTACTACCTTACCCTCTTTCAGCGGTTCTGCTATTGCTCTGACCTGTCTTCTAATTCTCTAATTTGTCCATACCATAGACAGTGCTTCCAAGACCTTGCTTCTGGCTCTCCTTTCTTCCTTTCTCTGGCAAATTCACTCACTTTCAGGCTGTAGGTAGCACCTTTATGCTAAAGCTTCCAAGAGCCTAGGAAAAAAAATCCACCTGGATTGCCTGTAAGCATATTATTCTGAAAATGTATTTTTAAAAATGACCTCCCTGGGGCCTGGCGGGATGGCTCAGTG
>PVJA010030263.1:0-25952 GCA_004027025.1 Myocastor coypus | reverse complement strand
GTGGTGCACGCCTGTAACCCCAGCACTTGGGAGGCTGAGGCAGGAGGATTGGTGTAAATTCCAGACCAGCCTGGGCTACAAAAATGAGCTCAAGGCCAGCCTGAACTGCATAGCGAGACCCTGTCTCAAAAAGACAAAAATAATAACAATAGTAAATAAAAAATAAAGTGGGGGTGGTGAGGTGGAGGCAGTAGGCTGGAGACCCAGAGAAAAGCTTCCTCTCCCTGCCAGACCCTTCTACCATGCAGCTATTCCTTCAGGGAGGAGTCAGAAGGCTGCCAGAGCTCCAGGCAGTGGGGGGCGGGGGTGGGGGTGGGGGTGCTCCACCAGGAGGGTCTGGGCGCCTCCCCCTCTGCTGTGGACGTGGACTTCCCAGCCCAGCTAGGATGCCTCATCCTCGGAGCCACGGCCTCCTCAGCAATCCTGCCAGACCCTCCCTGACTGGGGGCGGCCCTCTCGACAGAGTCCAGGGCTTGGCTTACGCCCCAGCCCCTGCCCGGGTGCAGCATCCTCTACTCTGAGTTCGGGAAGAGGGAAGGAGGTCCCTGGCCGGGGTGGGAGGCTGCAGCTGGAGCAGACATTCCCAGTGACTCACAGGCCCGGAGTGCCTGGGCAGCCGGCAGGGACAGCCCCTGCTCCTCAGGGCAGTGACAGCAGGACCTGGGGGTAGGGAGGCCAATAGCCCAACAGCCCTGGCTGGGAGCAGGATACAGGGGAAGGACCCTAAGGGACCCATGAGAGGACAGGGGGCTGCTGTCTGCACCTAGCAGCCAGCACAATGCTGGGGTCTGAGGGTGACCCCCAGCTGCCCCAGGAAGGCATCCCAGGGAGGCAGCATAGCTGCAGCGACCTCCAGGAAGCCCCCTGGATTCTGCACCCGCTCCAACCTGCTTCCAGGCTGGCTTCTCCTGCCCTCCAGAGCCCACACATTTATTGGACATGACATTTGGGGAGAGGAAGCCGAAGCCCAAAGTGGTCACCATAGCTGCCCACAGTGCTGTGGGTCCCAGCAGGGCTCGGGGCTCAGGGGCCTGGGGCCTGCTCTCCCGCACCACCACCACCACCACCACCCCAGCACTGGTCTACGTGGCAGGCAGGCTAGGGGCCTGTGCGGGAGGGAGACACTGGGAATGAGGTCAGCGGGTTGGCCGGGCCAGGCCGGCTGCGAAGGCATCTGCGCTATGGCGTCTGGAAGGTAGGGGCCTCCTGGCCGTCACTCCAGCTGGGCCCAGCCCACCATGGCCTCCTGCCTGCCTCCTGCCCCTCCCTCCTTCCGCCCACAGCCCACACTCCCAGGCCCGGCCAGATGGTTTGCATCAAGCCTCTTCCATGTGGCAGCTCCTCCCTGCCCACCGGGCTCCCTTCCCCCTCCAGCCACATGGCTCTACAGAGAGGAGTTCCGGGGCACTATCCCATCAGGCTGGCCTCATCCCGTTTGCAGGCCTGGCCTCTGCATCTGAGCTGTCAATCCTAACTCTACGATCTTACAGTTGCTCACCTTCTCTGGGCCGTGTTCACCTCTGTCCCATGATGCTACCACCTGGAAACTAGCTGTAGACCCCAGCAGAGGCAGAACACCAACTTTGGGAGGGCCATCTGGTCTACCTCTTTACCTCTGCCCAAGTTTCATGTTCCTGTCAGCCCCAGACCCATAAGTCCACTGCCTTCTCTTCCCCCCAGAGCCCCAGATCTTTACTTGAGTCTGTCTCCCCACTTCCCCAGCTGACAAGGCCTTAACAAAAGGGTCACAACCATGCCCCACTCAAGAGCCATTACGGGCTCCCTGTGGCCTCCAGGCTGAAAATCTGGAGTCCCAGACCTCTGGACCTCTAGCCCAGCCTGTGTTGCCCAGACTTCTGCACCACTTCTCCAGTGCCTTGGCTGTCTGGGCATCTCTCAAGCTGGGTGGGGCTTCTGGGCTCACTGTGGCCGTGGCCGTGGCTGTGGCCGTGGCTTTCCCTGACATTTGGATCCTGTATGACCCCTGCCTGTCTCCTCCCTCCCAGGCCCACAGCACCCCCTCTGCAAGACCATTCTCAGCACCGGTGAGTCTCTGGAGGCTTTCACTTTACTGAGCAAGACACAGAGCCCCAGGCAGGCTTCTCTCTACCCATTGAACAGATTAAGGAAGTGAGGGGCAGAGACACAAAGGAACCTTTGAAAAATCCCACAGCCAAGGCTACCTGAGCCAAAAGAGATATCCAGCTCTCAGTACTTTGAGGGCAGGCTCCGTGGGTTCCAGGGTCCCCAGGATGGTCCCTGGAAGCCTGTAGGAACTGTCACCTAAACTGCATCAGGTAGAGATGCACAAACTGGGGATTCTCTACCCCTAACAGGGTCCTCACCAGTCTCCTCCCTCCTCTGGAGCCATCCCTGCCCCTCACCAGTCCCTACCCAATCCAGGAGCACCCCTGTGAGCTCTCTTCCCAGAGGATGGAGGACGCACTGAACCTGTCCCCTCACCTGTTTCCATTCCCATTGTTTGGGTCCAAGGCCAACCCCCTGGGCTCCCCCAGGCGCCACTCCGCTGCCCCTCAGCCTCCTACAGCACCTACCCCTTTCAGGCTCACCCAAGTGCAGGCCTGACTATGACCTTCTCTGGGGTCTGTAACAGAGTGACAGGCTGAATCCCCCAATTTGGCCTCCATGGCCGCCAGCCCTCGCCCTGGGCGCTGCAGTCACACCAGCTGTGTCGGGATTCCTCAGGTGTCCAAACCGTGCTGGGCCCCTCCTGCCCCAGGACCTTTGCCCAGGCAGGGCCAGCTTGCTAGTTCACCTCCCTGCCGTGCCCAGACCGTCCTCCACATCTCCGTCGACCTGTGCCTCAGGACCTGGCTGGACCCACTCCACAGCCTTCCGGTTGCAGCTTCGGGCTTCTCTGGGGATCTTGCTCACGTCTGTCTCTTTCCCAGACACAAACTTCCTGAGAACAGCTACGGGGTCCATGTTGCCCCTAAGTGCCTGGCAACATACGTGGCACCTTAGTAGGTTTGAGTGACTGTATCAGCAAAAGAGGGGTGGGCGGGGACGGCCCGTCTTATCCAGACTGGACAGCTTCTGCATCCAGTGCAAACCATCCAGGGGCCAGAGAGCAGTCGGGACCCTCACTTCTGTCTCCCACCCAGGTCGTCTCCCCAGAAACTCTGGAGTCCCAAGTGGCCTGGAAGTAGCTTTCAAGATGTGTGTGTGTGTCAGAAGTCCTCGCTTTCACCTCCCTGCAGATTCTGGGTGTGATGTGAGCCCCCTTTGGGGTCCCATCCCTCCCCCCTCCTTGGTGCGGCCATCTTTGCCTCCCTGGGTAGCAGAGTGCCACCCCCCAGGGCAGCCACAGCCTGTGGAGGTAGACACCACACCGGAAGAGGAGAGAGGAGGAGAAAAGAGGGCGTGGTAGAGGGGTGGGGCAACGCCCAGAGGCTCAGGAAGGGGAGAGAGAAAAGGAAGAAACGTCCGTGAGAGGGAAAAGGCTGAGGAAGAGAGGTAGAGAGCCGGAACAGGGAAGGGGGGAGGCGAAAGAACAGAAACTAGGAAAGGAGCGAGAACTGAGGAGCAGAGTCAGAGCCAAACCAGAACGGGGCAAACAAAAATCTGATAGCACCGCCCCTCCAAGCCTGAAGCACAGCTTCCGCCCCCTCTGACACTGAGGGGTGGCAGATGTGGCTGCAGAGCTCCTGGACCCTGCCCGGAACTCGGAGGAGGCTGGGACTGACCCTCAACTGCGGTGGCCACAGAGCAGCCGAGGCCTGGGGTCCCCGTTGGCTCCTCTATCCCAAGTTGTCTCCCTCAGGCTGGGGTTTCCTGGACAATGAGGCAGGATGAGGCCAGGACTGGAAGTCAAGATTCCCCTTCAGGAGGCTGGGCAGAGGGCTTTGCCCACAGAGGTGGGCGCCAGGCCTGGCCATGGACATCTTGGGGCTCAGGTCCTCTGGGGGGAAAAGAAGACGGGGCAAAGACCAAGAAGGCCAAAAGACCTAGAAAACAGAGCTCCAGAGAAGAGTAGGATGTAGAGATAAAGTCACCCAGAAGAGAAATGGGGTGGCAGGGACTGAGGGGAAGGAAAGGAGTGCAGAAAAAAAAAAAAAAAAAAGAAACACAGAGGGTCCCACTGCACCCCATTTCCTAGCCGCCCCCCAAGACTCAGCTCACTGTCGTCTGACTTCCTTGGCCCCCACACCACCAAAGCAGCCATCCCGAGACGCCACAGCACCAAGCCGCGTCCTATCTTCAGCGGGCACCTTCAGCAGGCACCTTCCCTGCGTCTGGAACCCCAATCCCTCTTTGCCTCCTTCTCCGGCTGCCCTTGCCTTGGTGGGCTCCCATCTCCCTGACCCTTCTGTCTCCATGCTGGCCCTCTCTCTCCTCCCTCCCCAACACCCTCTCCACACCTGGCTACATCACCACCCTCCCGAGGGTCCCACAGTCTCTCATCCTGAAACCCACATCTCCTGCCCACTTCTGGGGGTTGACACAAGTGAAGCCGCATCACCATCCCCCCCAGAAGAGAAGGAAAAGGGAGGGATGGAGGGAGAGCTCTGCACTGAAGGGCTTGGGCTGGAGGCTCCGGAGTACAGGGGGCACTGGGGCCCCGGGCCCTAGCCCTGTCCAGACAGAGGGGTGGAAGGAGGAGTGCATGCGCCCTGGTGCGCCCAGCCTGTGCCCTAGGGCCCCTCAGCCAGAATCTGCAGGGCTCTAGGATGCGGACTCAGACCCCTGCCTGCCTGCCAACCAGCCGCTCCATCACAGCCCCAGGGTACTGGCGCAAGAGCATTAGTTGGTAGCCGGAAGGGCACCAGGGCCTCGGGTGGGGGCCACAGCCACTGCAGGGGTGACCTGCTGTACAGGGGAGGGGAGCCTCCAACCAGGAGCCCTGTTGCCTCTCCCAGAGAACCCAGTCACCCTGTCCGGCACCTGGGGAGTCCAAGTCCCATGGGCCCGAGGGAGGCTCTCTGAGGACGGAGGACAGAGGACTCTCCCCCCTCTTAGAGTGGGGGGCACTTAGAAAACTTGGAGAAGGCGAGAACTCAGAGCTCAGCGCTTTCCCCTTTCTGTTTTTCTTCTTGAGGCGTTTTTTTTCCCCAATTGCTGATGACTTTACCATTCTTGGGGGTGGGGTGGAGGTTCACCCCCCCCCATCCCTACCAGCTCCAAGTGCAGGACAAAATCCTGCATTCCACAAGAAGCCAGAGCTTCAGACTTTCCTAAAGATGAGGTGGCGTCTCCTCCCCTCTCAGCCCAGCTCCCCTCCCCCAGCCGGCCGGCCTCAGTCCCGGCCTGGGAAGCCCGGCCAGGCTGGGAGGAGACCCCAAGCACATTCTTCCTCTTACTGTCATGCTGCAGAAATTAAAGACACATCTTCGCGCTGGGCTTCCGCCAAGCGTTTCAAGTCGAGAAGTGGCAGGAGAGGCCTTGGGCCTCAGCTCCGTGCCACGTGGAAAGGGTGCTCGGGGACCAAGCTGTCTGAAGTCCCCCCAGCAGAGGCCTGGCCCTGGACACTAAGGTGGTGGCTGTCACACCTGATGCCTACAGCACCCCCATCCCATGGCGCCTCAGAGTCCCTCTTCCAAAGACTGGGTTTGCAGTGCCTCAACTCCCTCCCACACCTGTGATGCTTTGGAGCTCCACTAAGGTGGCCCTGGGAGAGGTCAGACTGAGATGCAGGGCCGAGCTGGGTCTCCATGAGGACACTCAGCACACAGACAGGCAGGGGGGTCATGCCAACTCTCGCTGCAGTGAGCCCTAGACAGCCCTAGACAGATCCCACCCTAGACAGCATCTGTTTCTCTGGGGGTCAGGACCCTTGTCTCCTCCTGGGGATATGGCTCGCCTGCCACCTCAGCACCTCAGCACCCCGGTGCTGCCCTTCCCGCTGGTGGCACTAGGCGGGGAAAGATCCTGGGCCACAAGTCACTGCCACATGGTTGAGATAATTGGTGAAGGTCCGGCCCTCTATTGCTGTCTCCAGCCCTGCCTCTCTGGAAACTATATTTTCCCTTTAATTATAGCCCCCTCGGTCTCCTTGCACAGCCCCACCCGCGCTGCTCACCCCAGCTGCCCACGGCCGGCCAACGTGGCTCCCTCCCCTTCTGCTCCTTTCGTCTTTTTTTTTTTTTTTTTTTTTCCCCTTTGCTTTCGTTGCACAAAACCAGTTGTGGGGGGGAGGAGATGGAATCTTGGATGGTTTAGGGGAGGCGGAGCTCCCTGATTCCACGTTTGCAGCTCTAGAGCAATGCGGGCCAGGGGAGCTGGGGGGGTCCCCGGAGGAGACCCCAGTGCTTCCACACTTGGACCCACAGATCTTGGCAGGATGGGGCCCTAGACGGACCGGAATTGAGGCAGTGCGAGGCTGGGACTCAAGATATGAGAGAGGGATAATGCAAGGTGACTTCTAGAAGCATCTTCTCCTGGCATTCCTGGGGTTCCCACTGTCTTTCAGGACAGATGATCCCCTCCTTATTCCAAGGCGGAGAGTAAAAGCCAGAATTTCCAGACAAGCACGAGACAGTGGGAAACAACCTTTAAAAGCGAGTCATGAGGACCCCCTGCCCCTCCGTCTCAGCTCTGAAGGCAGTTTTCCTGAGACCCCCAATTGCCTTAGGAGGTCCCAGCCCAAGTCTATGTATAGCCAGACCAGGGGCTTTGCACAGCTGCAAGAAGAACCCCTTGTCTGGCCGGGTGTCCTCTGTCTGAGTTCTCTCCCAATGACTGCTGGGTAGGGGGTGTCCAGCCAGCCCCTAGCCGGCCCCTGGCCCGCTCCCAGCGGCCACCAGACCCTGTTGAAGTCATCAGGGACGGCAGGCTCTCTGTACTACCTCAGTCCTCCACTGCAGGGTGGAGCATTAACCTGAGAGTTCTTCGAGCCCCAGTCCTCACTCTGGACTCCCCCCAGAGATCCCCAGCCCTAGCCTGGTGCCCCAGCCCAAACTTCCCTCTGAAGAACTCCACCCCACCAACTCCTTCTCTCCCTTAGGCCCAGGAGTTAAAGAAAGGTATCCTCATCTATCTTGGCACACAAGGCTGTCAATACACAGCCTCCTAAAAACACTCAGCTGATTCTTATGATGATAAAGGAGTCTCTCACTTGTCCCCAGATATTCCTAAACTCCAGCCAACACGGAAGACACCCCCAGAGAGGCATGTCTTTTTAAATTCCCTGGTTATCCTATTTTGGAGAGGCCCTACCTGACCTCTTCAGACCCGTTTCTCAGGGCTTGCCAAGGAGGTCAAGAGGGTGAACAACCCGGAGGACCCCTTCCAATCACTCCTAACCCTTCCCCAATTCCACCCACCCCGTTGGAGGTATAGGGGTGAAAACGACCAGGGCACCCTACCCAGCCTCAGCCAGCTGTGTAGGAGGACCGCCGCAGCACCTCCAGCCCAAGCTGGGCTGGGGGCTGGGGAGCCGAGTGGCAAAGGGGGGAGAACTCGGGCGGACTCCCTCTCCTTCTTTTCCCTCCTCCCCCTCCCGGGTCCAAATTGGGGGCCGGCCCAGGCAGCTCTGATTGGCTGGGGGCCGGGGGGCCGGCTCCCCCTCTACAACGGGCAGAGTTCCTCCCAGCGCTCCATCAGGATGGTATAAAAGGGGCCCGGGCCAGCCGTCAGGAGCAGACGGAGTCTCTCCGCGGGGTCCGAACAGGAGGCACGCGGAGTAAGGCCACGCATGAGCCGACGCTAACCCCCCACCCCAGCCGCAAAGAGTCTACATGTCTAGGGTCTAGACATGTTCAGCTTTGTGGACCTCCGGCTCCTGCTCCTCTTAGCGGCCACCGCCCTCCTGACGCACGGCCAAGAGGAAGTCGCGGACCAAGAGAGAGACAGTAAGTCCCAAACTTTTCGGAGTCCACGGGTACTCGGTAGCAAGCGCTTCGCTTGGTTCCTGAGCTTTTTCAGAGATTCGATCGGGGATGGAGGGAAAAGAGATGGAGAGGAGCGAATGACCCTGAGCTGGGCACAGGGATGAACGCTCCGAGGAGTGGGCGGTGAGACGGGCGCTCGGTGCGAGACTGCTCGGGAGGAAATCCTGAGCGTGCCCTTAAGTCCACCAGGGACAGTGGGGTCTGCGGACAGAGCACGTCGAATATGAGACATGGGGCGCCGAGCTGGGAATCTGGAGCCCAGGATGCAAAAACGACCAAGAGGGCTGAGGGATGATTCATAAGGAAAGATTGCGCTCTGCAGGCTAGACTGTGTTCCCGGGCCCGCGGGGGTGCTGGGCGGCGGGGGGAGGGGCGGGAGCGGGGCTGAGGAAGTTTGGCTGGGACTCGGCGGGCGAGGTCCTTCCGCCCCCTGCTGACCACCATGAGCATTGCGCATACTGGTCTGGCTATTTCCAGCGTGAGAGACAGAGGGAAGGACCAGGGTTATTGCTGGGTATGGACCCCACTTCTAGATCTAAAAAAAATAAAACCAAGCCTGCGGTAACTTCTGCCTCTATGACAGTAGCCAGTCCGAGGACATTGGCCCCGCCCAGTCCCTATTACTTAGCGTTGCCCGCCACCTAGTGGGGATTTTAGTAGACGACGACGTGAAGGGCTGGATTAACTAAATTCATCCCTATTTCCAGACTTTGGGATTCTGCAGCTGAGGAGTGATCCACAAACAGTGGGTGTCTTTGGGAATTTGGGGATAGCCCCCAAAGCAAGCTTTTAAGTTGTCTGGGCGCCGACGATTAAGTTGTCCCCAATTTTAGGAGTGCATTTCAACCCTCCGGGTAGGATGCCCGTCTCTGATGCCCCATGGCCCAGCTGCTCCCCACCCCCACTCCCGTTCTCCTAGACCCGCCCGCCCCATCCCACCTGCTTAGAGGCTGGGGGCGTGGCCTTCCCTCGGGTTCCCCACGCAGGCCACGCCCCGAGAGCCTGTTTTCTGGAGGGGCCCTTCTGACCGCCCCCCCCGCCCCGCTTTTTATTTCCCTTGGCCTCAGCGCCCGTTGGAATTGGAAGCGACCTCTGCTTAGCGCTTTGTTTAGATTCCTGGGAAGTGGGAAGAGTCTCGAGCTCCCTGGCCAGGCGCCGGGCTCTGTCACTGGCACTGATAGGGAGCAGATAAGCTTTTAAGGATCTGGAGAAAGGAAAAAGTGGAGCGGGAGCGAAAGATGTAAAGTCTAAGTGCCCTGTTTGGACACTAAAGGCACCGCAGAATGCGTGTCTTGGGCGCCGCCAACGCCACCGCCCCCTCTCCACCTAGTCCCAGGCACCGAATGCATCCACGATGGCCACAGGATGGCCAACGGAGACACGTGGAAACCTAAACCCTGCGAACTCTGCATCTGCGCCAACGGCACGGCGTTATGCGACGAGATAATCTGTGATGACGACACTGTCAACTGTCCCGGCGCCACCATCCCAACTGGCGAGTGCTGTCCAAGATGCCCCGACGGCCCAGGTAGGGTTCAGAGTGGGTTGGTGGCTTGGGAGGAGTCAGGGTCACTCAGCACACTTGGCAGACCCACCTCTGATTGCGCCCCCTCTCTCCCCCAGAACCACCTCAGGAAGCGGGAGACTCCGGAGTTGAGGTAACCCTTTGCCCTGACTTGTGCCACCGCCTGCGCTACTCTCTGTCCTCCTCTGACCGATGTCTTATTTATTCTCTCTCAATTCCATAGGGACCCAAGGGAGACACCGGCCCCCGAGGCCCTAGGGTAAGCAGCACCTGCGCTACAGGGAGCTAGGGTGGGTGTGGCTCCGGCCTGTGGCTCACCGTGGCCACGCCCTCTGCCCCTGCAGGGACCCCCTGGCCTGCCTGGACGAGATGGCATCCCTGGAAAGCCTGGAATGCCCGGACCCCCCGGACTCCCTGGACCTCCCGGCCCCGCTGGCCTTGGCGGAGTAAGTGTGTCGCGGATGGAGAGGCCTGTGTGCCCCTTCTCCCGTGTGGTTTTGGCTTTTCTTTTTCTTTTCTCTTTTCTGTTGTGTTTATTTGGTTTTGCTTTTTACAGAGATCATAATTTTTTTTTTTTTTGGTCTTTTTGAGACTGTCTTGCTATGCAGTTCAGGTTGGCCTTGAGCTCACTTTTGTATCCTGCTGGTCTCTAACACACTGATCCTTCTGCCTCAGCCTCCCAAGTGCTGGAATTGCAGGTGTGCGCCACCACACCTGACCATAATTTTTTTTTTTTTTTGTCTTTTTTGAGACAGGGTCTCGCTATGCAGTTCAGGCTGGCCTTGAGCTCACTTTTGTAGCCCAGGCTGGTCTCGAACTCGCACTGATCCTCTTACCTCAGCCTCCCAAGTGCTGGGATTACAGGCGTGCGCCACCCTGCCCGGCTCATAATTTTATTTTTAAATGATCTCAAACTTACAGGAAAATCAGAAAATTTGTAAGAGTAATCCCAGAACTTCCATACAGCCGTCACAGTTTGTCACATCTGCTCTCGGGGTCTCATTTTTCCTAAACCATAGTAGCTGATAGCATGCCCTTCTGCTCCTTAAGACTCCTGTGTCATTGCCTAAGAACACCAGTGTTTTCCTTTGTCACCATGGCACAGAAATTCAGCCTAACACCGATCCAAAACTATCACCTAGGGGCTGGGGAGATAGCTCCGTGGCACAAGTGCCTGCCTGGCAAGTGCAAAGTCGTGAGTTCAAACCCCAGTCCTGGAAAAAAAAAAAAAAGAAAAGAAAAGAAAAGAAAAACCTATCACCTAGGCGCCGGGGAAATAGCTCAGGGGCACAAGTGCCTATCTGGCAAGTGCAGTGTCCTGAGTTTGATCCCCAGTTCCACAAAAAAAAAAAAAAGAAAGAAAGAAAGAAAGAAAAGAAAAGAAACTATTGCCTAATACACAGTCCATATTCGTCATAGCTCACGAATGTCCCAATATCCTTTCAGTGTTTTTGTTTCCCCGACCCGGCTACTGAGTGGCGTTTAATGATCCTGTGTCTAGTTCGCACGAATGTAGGGTATTCCTGAGACTTCCTCTATTTTCCTCAGCCCCGGAAGTTTCTGAAGAATCCAATTTTTCCGTAGGAACCAGTTATTTTATAGACTTCCAGTCAGCTGGGAATTGTCCAAGGAATTGGATGGGGTCAGGTGTGTGGGTGGGTGTATTTTGCCGTCGTTTTCATCTGTCCCAGCACATTCCCATCACGAAGCCCATGATGTCAGTTGTCCCCTTACTGGTGACGTCTTCTGTCTTTCCAGGGGCGGTCTTGGCCCTGTTTTCTCATGCACTCTCTCTTATTTTTCTAGAACTTCGCTCCCCAGATGTCCTACGGCTATGATGAGAAATCAGTTGGAGCAGCCGTGCCTGGCCCCATGGTGAGCCGCCAGGGGGCACTGCGACGGCAGAATAGCATGGGCGAGCCGGGTGGCTGGAGGTTAGGGGCTGCCTTTGGCACTTAGAAAAAATGCATGAATGACAACTGCAGTCCAATCGAGAAGTGCTGGGCAGTAGCAAGACTGCCCCCTCGCGGCGTTCTCCCGAACAGCAACACCACGCCCTCCTTTCCTTCCACAGGGTCCTTCCGGTCCTCGTGGTCTCCCTGGCCCCCCTGGTGCACCCGTGAGTATCTTGGAGAAGTTTGCATAGGCTTGGGGCTGTTGGAGGGAAGACTGGGGTGAGGGCAGGAAGGTGTTTAGAGAGCTCTTGTCTCTTGGGGACAGCTTGGCAGGGACCTGCCCCTCTGACTCACCCCTCCTTGTTCTCCAGGGTCCCCAAGGTTTCCAAGGCCCCCCTGGTGAGCCTGGCGAGCCCGGAGCTTCAGTAAGTGTGACAGGGGTCTTCCTCAGCCACCTCAACCCCAGGCCTCCCCTACTCTCTTCCTCATCCTACAGATTCTAACTGCCTCTCTATCTCCTCCAGGGTCCCATGGGTCCCCGAGGCCCTCCCGGCCCTCCTGGCAAGAATGGTGATGACGTAAGTAGCCTCATGCAGACCAGATGCGACTCCTGGCCTCTGGGGGTTGGGTCCTTAATCCCCACTGGGGCACCCCTACCACCTTGCGAGCTGATAACCAGAGGAGGTAGAGCAGGTTGTCCTAACGTGTTCCACTGTCCTTGACGGAGGTTCTTTGCTTAGGGAGTTTTTTCCTATTTCCCAAGCAAGGGTGAAAGCAATCCCCAGCTCCACCCCTCAGAGTATGTGAATTCTTCAGCTTGGAGAGCTCTAGCATACAGCCAGGGAGATTAAAATGGTGGTGACAAAAAAAGCCACAGAAGCTATCTTTGGGGCCTGTGACGTAGCTCAGTGGTCTAAAGCCCCTGCTTGGCAAACGCTCAGGGACTGCAGTTTGATCCCTGGCACCACCTGCCGTGCCAACCTCGCCCCACAGCTAGCCGAGCCAGACACATATACACAAAAACAGCAAGCCAGGGGTGGTGGTACACTCCTGTAATCCCAGCACTTGGGAGGCTGAGGCAGGAGGTTTGATGTGAGTTTGAGACCAGCCTGGACTACAAAGGTGAGCTCAAGACCAGCCTGAACTGCCTATCGAGACCCTGCCTCAAAAAGACAAAATAAAAAATTCTTTGAAGGGACACAAAGTTCAACCTAAAAGGATTTCATGGTAGATTAAAACTGAGCTCCAGATTCCGTGTCTGATCTGAGCTCCTAAAGTTGATGTTCAGCAGTCCCAAGATCCCTGGGACCTTCCTCATGTCCTCAGCCCAGGGACATAGGTGTCATGGTCTTTTCTTTCCCCTCAGGGAGAAGCTGGCAAGTCTGGTCGTCCTGGAGAGCGTGGTCCTCCTGGGCCTCAGGTGAGCAGGCGTGAGGCTGGACCGCAGCCTTGTCACCTTGGGCCTCAGCCCAGGCTGTGGCCACCCCCTTCTCACGGCCTAACCTGTCCTCCTCGGCCTTCGCTCCTCAGGGTGCTCGGGGATTGCCCGGAACAGCTGGCCTTCCTGGAATGAAGGGACACAGAGTGAGTTCCCTTTGAGCCCTCTGGGGTCCCAAAGCCCTGGCCTCCTGCCATGGCAACCCCTCCCCCCATGACATGCTTTGTGGGGAGGGCAGCTGCAGAAATCCGCAGGGAACAGAGTGAGTGCCTGAAAGCACCTCACTCCATGGGGAAAAGGTGGGGGCGATGTGGGGCCAGGTGGAGGTCAGGGTGGCGCAGATACAGGTTGCCATAGCCAAGGTGACCTCCTGGGGCTCCCACTCAGGCCTGGGTGGGTGTCACAGTGGCCCCCTCTGAAGGATGTCAGTTCATTGCTGTCTCCCATGTTAGGGTTTCAGCGGTCTGGATGGTGCCAAGGGTGATGCTGGTCCCGCTGGTCCCAAGGTAAGAGCCCCCAGATGTCCCAGTCCTCTCCTTTCCTGCAGTCCCAGTGAGGTGTGAAGTCCTCACTGTGTTCCTTGTCCTGCAGGGTGAGCCCGGCAGCCCTGGTGAGAACGGAGCTCCTGGCCAGATGGTGAGTGTGCCCCACTTCTATTGGGGGAGCCGGAGATAGGGAGACAGCAGAGGTGTAGGCTTGCAAGTCTCCTGTCTCACCTGGCATCTCTTGGTTTGCCCCGCAGGGTCCCCGCGGTCTGCCTGGTGAGAGAGGTCGCCCTGGACCCCCCGGCTCAGCTGTAAGTATCTCTGGCCCCTTGGAGGATCCCCAAGAGCCCCCCAAGAGCCGCTGGGACGGGCCAGTGCTCAAGAGATGTAACTGGGCCGTCCTTCTCTCCAGGGTGCTCGAGGAAACGACGGTGCTACTGGTGCCGCTGGACCCCCTGTGAGTAGGCTTCGTCCCCAGGGCCTGGGAGCCGGGACAGAAACCGCAGAGCTCTTCCCACCCAAGCTGGGCCTCACTACCACGGCCACCTTCCTGTTCGCTGACGTCTCCCGTCTCCATCTTGTTCACAGGGTCCCACGGGCCCCGCTGGTCCTCCCGGCTTCCCTGGTGCAGTTGGAGCTAAGGTGAGGCCCTGTCCTCTAGAGCGGCTCACAGGTCACGTGCCAGCGCCTCCCCACACCCCAAGCCCGAAGGACCCAGAGTGGCCTGAGAGAAGCTCACCCCAACACCTTCACCTGGGAGACCCTAGAGCCCCCATTTTGGTTTCCTGTGCCTGTCATTTCTGACTTGTCCTGTCCTCTGTTCCAGGGCGAATCTGGCCCCCAAGGAGCCCGAGGCTCTGAAGGTCCCCAGGGTGCGCGTGGTGAGCCTGGTCCCCCTGGACCTGCTGGTGCTGCCGGTCCTGCGGTAAGTGTCCCAGCCCCCAGTGTCCCATGTCACTTCACCCCCAGAATCCTTATCTGTCACTCAGTCTCTTTTCTGTGCCACAGGGAAACCCTGGTGCTGATGGACAACCTGGTGCTAAAGGTGCCAATGTAAGTCTCCTGCCCTGCCTCGGTTCCCACGCCCTGCCCTCCTCTCTTCTGCTCTGTGCCGCACTCACCCCCTGCTCTGCCCCCAACAGGGCGCTCCTGGTATTGCTGGTGCTCCTGGCTTCCCTGGTGCCCGAGGCCCGTCTGGACCCCAGGGTCCCAGCGGCCCTCCCGGTCCCAAGGGTAACAGCGTAAGTACGGCCCTCGCCCTTCTGGCCCACCCCGGGCACTGGCTCCACTGGGGGCCCCTCTCAGGGGCAGGAAGATGCAGGCCAGCTGCACACCTGACTCGGCTCCCTTCCCCCTCCCCCAACACAGGGTGAACCCGGCGCCCCTGGCAACAAAGGAGACACTGGTGCCAAAGGAGAGCCTGTGAGTCCCCAAGAACCTCCTCACCTGCCCTGGTGCCCTTGAAGGGAGGCAGGCTCAAGGGAGAAGGGGAGCCCCTTGTTTGGTTTCCTCCTGAGCTCGCCCCCTCTTCTGCCCACCCCAGGGCCCTGTTGGTGTTCAAGGTCCCCCCGGCCCTGCCGGGGAAGAAGGAAAGCGTGGAGCCCGGGGTGAACCTGGACCTGCCGGC
The DNA here is from genome assembly GCA_004027025.1 of Myocastor coypus. Taxonomy (NCBI): domain Eukaryota; kingdom Metazoa; phylum Chordata; class Mammalia; order Rodentia; family Myocastoridae; genus Myocastor; species Myocastor coypus. The sequence goes on along the minus strand of PVJA010030263.1, from coordinate 11,132 downwards.
CTGCCCGGACCCCCTGGCGAGCGTGTACGTGCCCTCTGCCCTCCCTGGCCTTCGAGGTGTCCCCCAGCAGGTACCCCTGAGCTCATGGGCCTCTCTCCTCCCACAGGGTGGCCCTGGCAGCCGAGGCTTCCCTGGTGCAGATGGCGTGGCTGGTCCCAAGGTGAGCTCTCCTCCCTGCACAGGTTGGCACATGGGCACCCTTTCCTTCCTCTGGCGGTGTTGTGCCTGCACCCCCTTCTTCTCTTCCCACTTGGCCTCACATTGGCATCTCCAGTGCCCTCCAGTGTCCCTCACGGCCCAGCTGGACCAGGTACCCCTGTAGCAGCAGAGACCCCCAGGCCTGAGTCCCTGACCTCCTGTGACTTCCCCTGACCAGGGTCCCGCTGGTGAACGTGGCTCTCCTGGCCCTGCTGGCCCCAAAGGTTCCCCTGGTGAAGCTGGACGCCCTGGTGAAGCTGGCCTGCCTGGTGCCAAGGTGAGACCCTGCCCACCAGCCCAGTCCAGCCCAGGGCCTGCGTGCCCCGTGTGGGGTCTGGAATGAGGCATTCTGGAGACGCCTCCACAGTTACCCGGCCCGGCGCTCATGCCTGCCTCTGCCTCCCCCAGGGTCTCACTGGAAGCCCTGGCAGCCCCGGTCCTGATGGAAAAACTGGCCCCCCTGTAAGTACGGCTCCCAATGGACCCCTCTGCCCTCCTGTGTACCCACCCTCCGTCCTTACCACGACTTCTTCTCCGTGTCTCACATTCCCAGGGTCCCGCTGGTCAAGATGGTCGCCCTGGACCCGCAGGCCCCCCTGGTGCCCGTGGTCAAGCTGGTGTGATGGGATTTCCTGGACCTAAGGGTGCTGCTGTGAGTGTCCGGTGGGGTGTGGGCGTGGAGTCGGGCACAGCACAGCCCAGAAGTCAGAGTCCCGGGCTTGGTCTTAGCTCTGTGAACCTGCCGTGTGACCACAGGCTGCTCAGTGCCTCCTTCTGGGTCTTAGCCTGTCAAACTGGAGCCTTCTCCTGGTTCTGTGGTCATGGCTCTGTCCTTCATTGTATTTTTGGTGGCTCTCTCCTCCCACGCATGGATAAGCTGGGTCTTTGACATGACAGTCACCTTCAAATTCAGTGGGTTCTTTGAGGTTACGAAAGCCCTTTGTAGTTGAAGCTGCTACAGGTTTATAGGGTGTGGGCCCTGCAAGGAGGCCAAGGAGCCAACCACAAAAGCCACAGGCATCCCCAGGGCTCGGAAACACAGCCCACGGAGTTTGGGGGCACAAACAGACCCCTTACCAAGGATTCTATCAGTGCTGCCCCAAAACAGAAGGCAGGAAAAGCGCGGCAGGCCCAGGTTTGTCCTGGGCCCTCAGCCCTGACCCCCTCCGTCCCTCTCTGCACAGGGCGAACCTGGCAAGGCTGGAGAACGAGGCGTGCCCGGACCACCTGGCGCCGTCGTGAGTGCCTGCTTTCCTTGCTTTGCTTCGATGCCAGGAGAAACCCCTGGGCCTCTGCTTTGTCTCCCGTGGCCCCCGCCCCACAGGTGCCCACAGGTGCCCAGCAACCTGCCGTCCTGAGCTCTTTTTTTTTTTTTTTTTTTTTTCTACCCACAGGGTCCCGCTGGCAAAGACGGAGAAGCTGGAGCTCAGGGACCTCCTGGCCCTGCTGTGAGTGTCCCCCATAGGGAGCTCCCTGTCCCTGTTGTTCCTGGACTGCCTGTAACCTTGGCAACTCTCTCCTTGACAGGGTCCCGCCGGTGAGAGAGGCGAACAGGGCCCCGCTGGCTCCCCTGGGTTCCAGGTGAGGCTCCTTGGTCCCAGGCTGAGTGGAGAGGCATAGGGGCACCTCTGTTCCCTTCCACATTCTGACCCCTTCCCCTCTTCTCCCCCGCTTCCCACCTACAGGGTCTCCCTGGCCCCGCTGGACCTCCTGGTGAAGCAGGCAAACCTGGTGAACAGGTGAGAGGCAGGGAAGGCAGGACACACAGTGGGACAGGTCCCTGCCCTCAGGCAGTTGGTCGACAGCGGTGGGCAGGAGGGTGCTCCTGTCATAAGGGGAGCCGTGCAGAGGAGGCCCAGCAGCAGAGGCTGTGAGCCGAACTTCTGGGTGTCAGTTTGGGGAGGAGGGAGGCATGTGACCCGGCCCCCAGGAGCAGGGTGACTGGGAGGTAGAATCCCAGAGGTGTGCTGCGCAGGAGTCCATCCTTCACCGCGGTCCCCAAGCCTGTCCCCAAGAGGAGCGCCAGGGTCTCTTGTTCACTGTTGCTTCCCCACCCCCACCCCCACCCCTACCAGGGTGTTCCTGGAGACCTCGGCGCCCCCGGCCCCTCTGGAGCAAGAGTAAGTGGATTCTCTCTGTCCTTGTGATGCCCTGGACCCGGCCTTGTCTCTGGAGTAGCCACCACACGCCTGTCCTTCCCTTCCAGGGCGAGAGAGGTTTCCCTGGCGAGCGTGGTGTGCAAGGTCCTCCTGGTCCTGCCGGTCCTCGCGGATCCAATGGTGCTCCTGGCAACGACGGTGCCAAGGTGAGAGACCGTGCCCCTCCCTAGATGGAGGTGACTGGCTGTGGCCGAGGTTTGGGAACCCAGGAAGCGACGGAGGCAAGTCCTGGGGAGGCCTAAAGTCTGAGCTGTGTCCTCCACCTTGGAAGCAGACCCGGGAGACGCCAATTGGGGACTCAGGGCTTGCACCCGAGTCTGGGCCCCAGATCTCACTCCAGGCTTTCTTGGTTGTCACATAGGGTGATGCTGGTGCCCCTGGAGCTCCCGGCAGCCAGGGTGCCCCTGGTCTTCAGGGAATGCCTGGCGAACGTGGTGCAGCTGGTCTTCCAGGCCCCAAGGGTGACCGAGTAAGTCCGACCTCTCTCCTGAGCCCTCCACAGCTCCCAGCTACCTTTTGCTTCAGGCCCTTCTTCTTGACTCTAAGCTCTTTCTCTCCTCTCCGTCATCCTTTCTTCCCCTGTGGCTTCTTGCTGGTGAACCTGCCTGTGGTCCAGGCCCTCCACACAAGTCACCATGGTGATGAGATGTGGGCCATCTCCTTGACAGAGGATGCTTTGTTCATCTCCCTGTACACAAGTCAGGGCTCTCTCAACCTAGATGTTACCCAAATCCCTAGGCTTCTGCACTCTGGTACAGGCACAGCTGAGCAGGGACTCACCAGGGGTCCCAGACAGAAGTAGAACCCTATGGGTCACCTCCTAGCCCCACCCTGGAAAGCTCAGTCTTCTCTTTCTCTTTAGGGTGATGCTGGTCCCAAAGGTGCTGATGGTACTCCTGGCAAAGATGGTCCCCGTGGTCTGACTGGTCCCATTGGCCCTCCTGGGCCTGCTGGTGCCCCTGGTGACAAGGTGAGTGGCTACCTTCTTCCGCACCTCGTAGCTTCCTGGCAAGCTTGGATATGGGGAACACAGGTCTTGCCACCCTCAACTGGGGACCCAGGAAGGGGTGGAGAGGAGAGGAGCTCTCAGGGGGTCTCTGCCTGGAGCGTTCAGAGTGGGTCTCTCACCCTGAGCCTTCTGTTCCTCCTCATCAGGGTGAAACTGGTCCCAGCGGTCCTGCTGGTCCCACCGGAGCCCGAGGTGCCCCTGTAAGTACAGAAGGCCCTGGTGAAACTCGAGCCCGGCCCCTCCCCCTGCCTTCTTCCTGTCCCTCTTCCCTTCCCAGGACCCCCTCCCCTGTGTACCTACAGTCAATGCATCGTCCCAATTTGCCTTCTTCTCTCCTAGGGAGACCGTGGTGAGCCTGGTCCCCCCGGCCCTGCTGGCTTTGCTGGCCCCCCTGTGAGTACCTTCTCTGCATTCCCTCAGCAGTTGTCACGTGGGGCAGGGGACCCTGGGTGACTGAGTGATGGCAGGGTGTCATCTCTGACCCTCGGTGATCTCCTTGCTGCCCTAGGGTGCTGATGGCCAACCTGGTGCTAAAGGCGAACCTGGTGATGCTGGTGCCAAAGGCGACGCAGGTCCTCCTGGCCCCGCCGGCCCCGCTGGCCCCCCTGGCCCCATTGTGAGTACCTCAGCCTTTGCACCCTGAACTGTGAGGAGTCAGGCCCATACTACACTGGGCCTGGCCTGAACCTTCCCTCTGTGCTGTCCCTCAGGGTAACGTTGGTGCTCCTGGAGCCAAAGGTGCTCGCGGCGGTGCTGGTCCCCCTGTGAGTACCACCCACCTCTCTGAAGAACCTGTCAGCAGCTGGCATTGGGAGAGGCCAGGGCCAGGCAAGCAGCTGCCCCTGGTCTGACCACCCAACCCCTTCTCTCCTACCAGGGTGCTACTGGTTTCCCTGGTGCTGCTGGCCGAGTCGGTCCCCCCGGCCCCTCTGTGAGTATTTGTGATGGAGCCCACTGCCCCGCTGTCAAGAAGATGAGAACCCCACCAGGTCCCCCAATGCTCCCGAAGCCACTAGAGTCTGACAGCCCCTCTTGTCCCCACGCAGGGAAATGCTGGCCCCCCTGGCCCTCCTGGTCCTGCTGGCAAAGAAGGTGCCAAAGGTGTCCGTGGTGAGACCGGCCCCGCTGGCCGTCCCGGTGAAGTTGGTCCCCCTGGCCCCCCTGGCCCTGCTGGCGAGAAAGGATCCCCTGGTGCTGACGGACCTGCTGTAAGAGCTGCCACGCCCAGAACTGGGGAGTGCCCTGTGTCTCCAGGCAGCGCCTCACTCCTATCTGCCCCCACAGGGTGCCCCTGGAACCCCCGGACCTCAGGGTATTGCTGGACAGCGTGGTGTGGTCGGCCTGCCCGGACAGAGAGGAGAAAGAGGCTTCCCTGGTCTTCCTGGCCCCTCTGTGAGTGTCCCCTCACCCTGGGTCCCCACAAAGAACTGTCCCAAGGTGGGGAGGGTACAGGGAGAGCCTCCTGAGGGGCCAGACCTGATAGAGACAGTCTTGGGGACACTGCCACCCCCACCCCACCTCTGGCCTGACCTTTCCTCCTCCCCCAGGGCGAGCCAGGCAAGCAAGGTCCTTCTGGAGTAAGTGGCGAACGTGGTCCCCCTGGCCCCGCCGGCCCCCCTGGTCTGGCCGGACCCCCTGGCGAATCTGGACGTGAGGTGAGTGGCCCTCAGCTCCGAAGCCCTGAGCCGTGCTCACAGCAAGACCACTAGGGCTCATACTGAGGTCCTGATCCTCTTACCTCTTCCTGCCCTCTGCAGGGTTCCCCCGGTGCTGAAGGCTCCCCCGGACGAGATGGCTCTCCCGGCCCCAAGGTAGGAGGCCACACACCCCAGCTCTACAGCTTTGCGCTCCTGTGTGCACCTCACAGCATGGCCCCTTCCACCAGGGCTGACCTGTGCTCCCCTACCCCTACCTCCCAGGGTGACCGTGGTGAGACCGGCCCTGCTGGACCCCCTGGTGCTCCTGGTGCCCCTGGTGCTCCTGGCCCCGTTGGCCCTGCTGGCAAGAGTGGCGATCGTGGTGAGACGGTAAATAACTGGGCTCTGCTCAGGCCAGGGGCTCTGTGGGGCTGCACTGAGGCCTGGGGACAGACAGTGACATCGCCCAAATGGGGAGATGAGAGGCAAGCTCATAAGCTATTTGGGTCCTTGGCTTCCCTGGAAAAACAGCTCAGCCGGGGGACCCTCATCCCCAAGATCCGCCTTCCTGAGGAGAGGGATTTGCCCTGCTCATAGGAGGCCAGCTGTCAGGAGGTTTATTTGGGCTCAGGAGAAATGGTCATAGGAGAGGGACATGTCAGACAGATGCTGCCCGCTGGCCTTGGGTGCTCTAGCTGGGACTCATTACATTCTCTGCTCTCCCCAGGGTCCTGCTGGTCCTGCCGGTCCCATTGGCCCCGCTGGTGCCCGTGGCCCCGCTGTAAGTAACCCACGCCAGGGTCCTGAAAATCCTTAATCAGTGTGGACAACACCCCCCCCAGTGCCAATGGGACTGCCACCCCACAGCCTGTACCCTCCTCTCTTCTAGGGACCCCAAGGTCCCCGTGGTGACAAGGGTGAGACAGGTGAACAGGGTGACAGAGGCATCAAGGGTCACCGCGGCTTCTCTGGTCTCCAGGGACCCCCTGGTCCTCCTGTGAGTACACTCGAGCCCCTGGCATCTGCCCCAGTCTCCCTTCTGAATCGGTGCTCTGGATCCTCCCTGCTGGGGACTAGGGGGAGTGGTTTATGGCCATTTCCAAGTAGCCTCTGAGAGGGACCAAAAGCATGGCTCAGAGCCTGGGGAAGACGGCCCCAAGAGGCGGGCGATGTGGGCTGCCCACCCTGCTCTCGGTATTCCCTGCCAGCACCCAGGCTGCACTGGACCTGCTGCCCTGGGCCTGAACTATGTCTGTGTCCATCTGTCCTTCAGGGCTCTCCTGGTGAACAAGGTCCTTCTGGAGCTTCTGGTCCTGCTGGTCCCCGTGTAAGTTGAGTCTTCCATCGCCTCTTTCCAGGTCCCCTGCCCAGGTTCACCTTGGGGATGGTTCCCCAAGGACATGGAGAAGAAGGGTCCTGGACAGTCTCATCCAACAGGCAGGGTGGTGGGAATTTGTGCTGGAATTGGGATCCCTTTGGGGGGTTTCTCTGACCATGCCTTCTCTTCCAGGGTCCCCCTGGGTCTTCTGGTTCTCCTGGCAAAGATGGACTCAACGGTCTCCCTGGCCCCATTGGTCCTCCCGGTCCTCGTGGTCGCACTGGTGACGCCGGTCCTGTTGTATGTAGCCCTGACCCCTCCGCCTCGTGTCTCTCCAGCTCCTAGAGCACTCGCTTGCTCGGACACTGGTAACCTGTGTGGTCTCTTCCCTCTCCGCACAGGGTCCCGCCGGCCCTCCTGGACCCCCTGGTCCTCCTGGTCCTCCCAGCGGTGGTTACGACTTAAGCTTCCTGCCTCAGCCACCTCAAGAGAAGTCTGGCGATGGGCGCTACTACCGGGCCGATGACGCCAACGTGGTCCGTGACCGTGACCTCGAGGTGGACACCACTCTCAAGAGCCTGAGCCAACAGATCGAAAACATCCGCAGCCCCGAAGGCAGCCGCAAGAACCCCGCCCGCACCTGCCGCGACCTCAAGATGTGCCACCCCGACTGGAAGAGCGGTGAGGGCCCGTCCTGGCCGCCCCTTCCTCCTCCTGCTGCTACTCCAGCGTCACCATGTGAGGGGCCTCCCTCCCCTGCTCCCCTGACTCCCCTTTCCTACCCCCCCACAGGAGAGTACTGGATCGACCCCAACCAAGGCTGCAACCTGGACGCCATCAAGGTCTTCTGCGACATGGAGACAGGAGCAACCTGCGTGTACCCACTTCAGCCCACCGTGGCCCAGAAGGCCTGGTACATCAGCAAGAACCCCAAGGAGAAGAAGCATGTCTGGTTCGGTGAAAGCATGGATGGTGGATTCCAGGTGCCTGAGCTGGACCCTAGGGCCGCATTCAGGAGATGCTAGTCTAGTGCCCAAGGGGACAGAGTCGGTCGGGGCAGGAGCCTGGGTCCTTGCTCTGGCTCAGACACAGGTGCCCAGAGGCAGTGACAGCTCTCTTGGCCTAAGTTAGCCAGGGGTGAGGTTGTTGGGGCCTGGGGGGGTGGGAGGCCAGGGCACTGGCCCTGCAGGCCACTCACTCCCGCCTGTCCCACCCTCCGCACAGTTTGAATACGGCAGCACGGACTCCGACCCTGCTGACGTGGCCATCCAGCTGACCTTCTTGCGCCTGATGTCCACTGAGGCCTCCCAGAACATCACCTACCACTGCAAGAACAGCGTGGCCTACCTGGACCAGCAGACCGGAAACCTGAAGAAGTCTCTGCTCCTCCAGGGCTCCAACGACATCGAGCTCCGGGGCGAGGGCAACAGCCGCTTCACCTACGTCGCCCTGGAGGACGGCTGCACGGTGAGTCCCTGCGCCCCCCTCCGGAGGCCTAGGCTCCCACTCAGCGCAGCCTTGCCTTCCCCAGCCCTACTGCTACCGTCGGTAATGGTCTCCCCCGTTGCCCCCCTCACCCCAGAGTCACACAGGAGCCTGGGCCAAGACAGTCCTGGAGTACAGAACCACCAAGACTTCCCGCCTGCCCATCATCGATGTGGCCCCCTTGGACATTGGCGCCCCAGACCAGGAATTCGGCGTGGAAGTTAGCGCTGTCTGCTTCGTGTAAACTCCCTCCAACCCACCCTGGCCCACTCTCTTTCCCGGAAACAGGAAAACACCCCAAATTGAGTCCCCAAAAAGCCAAAAAAAAAAAGAAAGAAAAGGGAGACAATTTCACATGGACTTTGGAAAATATTTTTTTCCTTTCATCTCTCAAACTTAGTTTTTATCTTTGACCAACTGAACATGACCAAAAACCAAAAATGCATTGAACCTTACGGAAAAAAAAAAGAATAAATAAATAAGTTTTTAAAAAAGGAAGCTTGGTCCACTTGCTTGAAGACCCACGTGGGGGTAAGTCCTTTTCTGCCCTCTGGGCTTATGACACCCCAATGCTACCTTTTCTGCTCCTTTCTCCACCCCTTCTTGGGGCCTCTCTTCCACTGCTCCCCAAATCCAAGTCGCCCCAAAAGGCATAGGAAATAATGCATTGCCTGCCAAGCAACCCAAGGCGATGCCAGAAACACTCAAGTGGCCTCCAGTCCCAGCCACACCCGCTCCCCAGCTCCCTCCAATCTTGGGGGGACCTGGGGTTCCCAGACTGCCAAAGGAGCCTGCCCATCGGGCATCCCTACGGCCTCTGCAGCACACCCCACTTTGTTTTCAAGAGGGCCCTTCCCGGGGGTCTGGAGAGAGTCGAGCAAGGCCACAGCACCGCAGAGCAGACGCCGGACTTGGGGCAGCGCTGGGGTCCTCAGTGTACAGGGCTGCGTGGGAGAGATCGTTCTGTTCCTTGTGTAATTGTGTTGCTGAAAGACTACCTCGTTCTTGTCTTTGTCACCTGCGGCGACTGTGTGTGGGTGGGGGTGGGGCAGGGTGGCATCGACCACCCCATTTGATACCAAAGGTGCTACATCCTTGTCATGGGGTGGGGTGGGGAAGGGATTTCTGGTGCTAAACAAGTTGGGACACCTCCCCTTGGCCAAAAATGTTCCTTTTTGTTCAAAGTCTTTTGTCCTTCAGCTCTCTCTTCTTTTCATTCTTCTTTGCAGATGGGGACTTGTGAAAAAAAAATTTTTTTTTTTTTTCTAACGGTGCTATTTAACGTGGAGGCGAGGAGGCGGGCTCCAGCCTGCCCCCTCCCCGCCTCTCCCCAGCCTGCCTCTGCCTTCTCTCCCAAGCCCCGCCTCCTGCAGCTGCCCCTCCCCACACCTTTCTCCTCTGTTGCCCTGCACCTGGGTTTCAGAGCACAACTTCCAAAGCACAAAGCAGTTTTTGCCCCAGGGTGGGAGGAACCAAGAGACTCTGTACCTATTTTGTATGTGTATAATAATTTGAGATGTTTTTAATTATTTTGATGGCTGGAATAAAGCATGTGGAAATGACCCAGACTGAATGTGGTTCCTCATTTCCTTCCTGGGCTTGGGGGGAGGGGGAAACCAAGGGAGGGGGCCGCGGCGGGGTGGGGGGCTCACCTCTCATGGGCTGCCCTTTCTCTGAGCCTTTTCTGGCTCCCGATGCCCCTTCTTCTTGCCTTTCTTGTGCCTTAAGTCTTTTTCTTCCCACTTTCGCATCCATCCCTCCCTCCCTCCAACTCCTATCCTCCTGTGCCGTTGGGACAGTCCGTAGTATGTGACCACCCCCCCACACGCACGCACACGCACACGCACACGCACACAGTCTCTCCAGATCCCAGGTTGAAAAACCTCTGGCTCTGTCTCCTAACAGTACCATCAACTCTGCAGGGAGGGAAGCGCCCTGCAGGGTTGGGGTTCAGGGGAACGTTCCCCAAGATCGAGGGAGGGAGGAGAAATGGGATGGGAAAGGAGGACCTAGGATCCCCTCCTGCTCCCAGGAAGACTCATAGGGCTTTTATCCCGGGGAGCAAGTAATCCCCCGGGGGGGGCGGGGGGGTGCCCGTGGCTGCCTGGAGGAGGCCAGGGGCAAGGCCTGGGGAGCGTCTCCCAGGAGCCTTGGGGGACTCCCTGGAAGGTGGGGGCATCCTCTTGCCGGGTTCCCTCAGCCCTTCTGCCCCCCCCCCCGCCCGTCTTCTCTCTGACCGCTTCCTAACCGCTTCTTGCTTCTTCCTTCTTCCTTTTTCTTTCCTCAGTTTCCCGCTTCCTCTTCCCCCTCCTTCCTCCCTTTCCTCCCCCCACCCCCTCTGCTTGGCTCTCCTTGTCTCGCTTGCTCGCCAAGAGCCTGAGGCCCCCAGAGGGAAGTGACTGGTTGGGTCCCTACCAGTGACAGATAATCCGGAGAGTTGGGGGCCTGCCACAGAGAAATGGGGAGATGACCGCTGCCTCCTCTCCCTAGCTGTGCCTGCGGTGGAGTACGCATGGTTACTCGTTACGGTCTGCAATAACTCACCAGTAGCACTTGTACTAATTAGACTGTAGGGACAGGGTGCAGGAGGGGGCGGTGTGAGGAGCTATGCAGGCACACACGAGACTTGGTCCACGCAGATGTCCAGGAGCTGGGTGATCGGTTGCTTGGTGACAGCAGCTTGTCTGCCACCCAGCCCCAGCTCCCCTCTACCTGAACCTCAGGGACCCTGCATGGTTCCGAGGCTCTGCCCATCCTGGGTCCCTGCCTCTCCATGGCCCACACCTGTCACTCCAGCCAAACAAGTGACTGGCTTCCCACCTTCTGCCTCTTCCCAAGCGGGACTTGATCTCTGTTCTCTGCGCCTGCTCCAGCTCCAGCCCCAGCCTCTGGAACAGGCTCGCCCTGCGTATGTGTCATCGTGCCTTCTCTCTTCCCCAGCCCAGACTGAGTGGGGCTCTCTGAGTTCCCAGAGCTCTCTGCTGTCCACCCTTGAGGTTGTCACTGTGGGCCTGTTGTCCTGTTCCTCTCTGATCTTCTCTACAGGCCAGAGGCCTGGCATTGCCATGAGAGAGGTCGGAGTCGGTGCAGACACGGGACGGAGCAGCAAGCAGGCAGGTGTGTGAGCCACAGCGGCGTCCCTGGGCAAGCCGGAGGGCCGCAGGAGGGCGGCCAGCGAAACCCAGCCTGCGTGGGGGCCAGAGCGCGGCCGAAGCCCCAGGCCAGTGGCTCTGAGGTAAGGAACGGCCTCTCCCTCCATCTGTACTCTCTGCCATGGTGTAGCGTGGCCAGGAGCACAATTTTTTTTTTTTTTTTTTTTTTTTTTT
>PVJA010030262.1:0-25954 GCA_004027025.1 Myocastor coypus | reverse complement strand
AGGAAGAAGAAGAAGAAGAAGAAGAAGAAGAAGAAGAAGAAGAAGAAGAAGAAGAAGAAGAAGAAGAAGAAGAAGAAGAAGAAGAAGTAGTAGTAGTAGTAGTAGTAGTAGTCCTAAAGACCCTGAGCCCCTGCAGGTTAATGCCCTTCTTCATGTCCTTGATCTCACCTACCTCTTCAGCTGTCACGCGCCACAGAACGGTCCCCAGCCCCAGTCTCAATTTCCTCTTATTTGGTGGTCTCATAATCTCAATTCCGTTCTCCCCATCTGCAGCAATGCTCTACAGGCCAGTGGGACCTCCCCCCACCACTTGCTGTCCAAGGACACATCCCATTCGTGCAGGGTGTGCTCTCCCTGAGTGTGACACACTGCTCATCCCCTTTGCTCTCTCACAACTCATCCTCCTCCTCATTGATGCTACCGTGCTCCACTACCCACTGTGTTTTGGCTTCCTTCTCTGTTTTCTTCCTGAGGTTTGTCTTAGTCTTTCATTGCTTGGACAAATACCCAACACTCAAAATTAGGGAAGGAAAGCTTTATTTAGCTCACACTTACTGGAGGTTTCAGTCCATATTCAGCTGGCTCCAACGCAGAGAGGTACATGGTAGAAAACAACCTTTCCTGGAAGCAGCTAAGAGCAAGAGAGCAGGGAGAGAGGTAGCAGCAGCTCAAGCAGCTAATTTCTCTTCCTTCATTACACTGAAATGCAAATCACCTGCCCCAGGGAAGGTGCAGCACCTGCACCCACAGTAATCAATTACAAATTCCAGAAGCTGCCCCCTGAGCACCTGAAGCTTGGGGAAGCCACCTATACACAAACCATAATGAGGTTTTTCTGTCCTTCCTTAAGACTATTCCTCCAAGTCATGCCACACAGCCAACTGCACTCCTTGGTCTTCTCTTCTTGGACGTTCACCTCAGCAGCTTTAAGAGCTGCCTGAAGATCACTGACACTCAAATCTTTCTGTGTAAGATTATCTAGTGGACCTATGTGTGCCACAAAATGTCCAGGGACGGGCCACTGGTAGAGACGGAGTAGAAGGGCAAGGCCCTCCTTCCTTTGGTATGCAGATCCAACATCACAATGTATTCCTTCTCCAAAGTTAATGCCTCTATCCAAATCAAAACAAATAAGAGTTCACAACTATTCCACTGCAACTCGGACACTGAAGCAAAAGATATCACCTAAGAAAAAGAAGGCCACAGACCCAAGTTACACAAGCTCATAAGAAAGGGAGTGTTTCGATCTGTATCTGCCTAACTCCCACATCTCATAAGAGGAAATGATGGCATTATTAGTAATGAGAAACAAAAACAATTATTAAACAATATATCTGCTGGCCAGTTCTCAATTTGTTTTGCTTGATGATTTCTCCTTAGCACAACATTAAGAAATATATGATTGCCCTTTTAAAAAATAATAATAATCTTCTATTTATTTATTTGGTACAGGGTCTCACTATGCAGCTTGGACTCACAGTGGAGCTCCTAACTCAGCCTCCCCAGTGCTGGGGTTATGGTGTGTCTGGGGTTCCAGGGCCTGCATGGCATGCAGTACAGGGGATCTAACTCGGGTTCTTATGCTAGCCAGCCAGGCACTTAGACTGCAGAGCTATCTTCCGCAACCCTAAGAAATACAAACTGTTGTTTTAGTTATACTTCTCTAGTACACTCTGTAAATTTTCAGTGCATTATATTGGGAAAATGAACAAGATGAAAAACTGGAAACACGAGTACAATTGACAAAAAGGGAACAACAATTTAATGAGGTCACCAATGAGGAGGGACAGGCAGTGCAACCCAAACAGGGAGATAGATAGTGAAGATGAAAGAACCAGGATGTCGAGAAATGCTTTAAAGTGCTTACGGTTGCAACCAATTTCAAAGTCAATCAACCTTTTTCAACAGTTACTCACTATTCATGGGAATTGCCAACACTTATAGACGTGTGGCCTCACATGATTTTATGATATAAAAAACAATTTATATTTCACTATGTCCTACAACATTCACAGACATTTCATCAACACTTTGGCCCATTTTAGCAGCATCATACTTTTCCTATTCAGTCTTTCTGAAGGAAAGCCAGAAGAAATAATCTATTTTAGAGTGTTTTTCTAATAAAAGTGTTTGAAAAAATGTAGATCCAAAAATAAGTAGGACATTGTGTCGCCGCAGTATTAAATAAACAATAGCCAGTGTTGATGTGGGTCAAAACCCTGATACACATTGCAAAAGATGGTGACAACTCTTGTGATTTTGGTCTGTCCTGCTGCATGTAGTATTAGGAGGACCAAGGCTGGATCCTGAAAATCACATCGCTTTCAAATTATCTTCAGATTACATGATTTATTATAATATGCTAAGAAGGCTTTCTGTCTGGTGAGACTATAAGGCCACTATCACTCTTTGTTCTAAATCCTGGATTGTACTGATTATTTATTCTACAAATGTCATTTTATTGCCCTTGTTAAGTAAATATCAGAGCTGTGAATTTTAACAACATTTCTTAGGAAGTGAAACACACTTGTAATAATTTTTTAATTGCAGAACTTGCAAGAAGGACTACATATGACCAGGGCATAACTACTGATTTACTTCCAAAGGCAAATATAGAAAGACCTAGACTCTGGTCATACTTTTTTAGCAGTTACTGGTGATAGTTGGCCAACTATATAGCCTAAGTCCCCAATTCCTCCTCTGTAAAATGCAACAATACTTAGCTGTTCAGGGGGAATAAATAACAGGCTTATCTTGTAACCCAGTAATAAACTAAACTACTAGTTAGAGCATGTGGGCTCTGTAATTTAATGATGCCTTACCCAGGGACTACTAATATTGTTGCTATGGTTGATCTTGTCAGGATTCTTTCTCAGTAAGTGGCTTCCATAGTTGGCTGAGGGCAGGCCTCTAAAGCCAGCACTGACAGTGAGCATCCGAAACATGCCAAGCACTGTTCTTTAGGTGGGTTAATTCATCAATTGTAAAAACACATGCATTTGGATACAATTATAATGTTCCTCGCCAACTACTTTTTCATTCCTAAATGTTTGGAGTGTGCACTCGTCTAAGAATGCAGAACATGTAGTGACCATTTTTTGGTTCTCTTTATTCCCCTTCTCCTCCTCATGCGAGCTACCCTCCATGGGTGTGATCTTCACAGGTCATAAACATGAACTAATAATAGGAATTGGACTTAAAGATGGAGTGAAAGAGGTGTTTAACTATTTTCAAACTCATTAAATCTGGTACCAGGAGCATTGTGACACAAAATTTTTGTCCTCGTTGTCACTGTGTGGTGCTCAACACACAAGCTAGAGCTTTTTGCTGTCAACTGGCTTGTGACTTGCTATTCTTCCCAGCCAAAGCAATTTGTTTGGTATTCAGCAGTTCTGGAACATGTCACACATCCCAGAACCAACTCATGATGAGTACCCAGATAAGACTGTAGTATTATAATGCTTACAGTATAACAGACAAAGAAACCAAAACACAGAGAGGTTAAGTAACTCTAGGATGCACATACACAGTGCATGGCTGAGATGGGCCTAAACACAGGCTCGGCCACCCCTAAACTCAGCCTCCTCTTTTCTGGCTCCTCAATTCCCCCTCATTTATTCCCCCACATTGCAGACCTTTGGGCAGTTCCCTGAAAATTGTGCAGGGAAGAATGGGTTTGAGAGCAAAGGCATCTGAGTAGGTAGAAGGTTTGCAACTCTCCTGGCGGGCACTGAGGGCACTGAAAAGAGCACTGCCAGCTGGAACCCAAGGGCTAGAGCATGAGCAGCGCTTCAGGCCTTGCTGCAGAGCTGCCCAGCCTTGGTCCCCAAGGCTTGGAAAATGGGAAAAGTGGCTGCTTTCTGATGCACTTCAGCTAATTTTTGGATCACTCTGAACATGATATAAAACTTTTTTTCCTCTACCAAATTAATTATATTCCTTCATTTCCAGCTTTCTTCAGGTACACTTGACAAATAAAAGTTGCATACATTGAAAGCACGCAATGCAACATTTTGATATACATTCACAAAATTATTGCCAGCATCATGTAAGTTGATGCATCACTGTACATAGCTGCCACGACAGCTAGTCTTGCTTGTCACCTTGACTGTATGGGAGGTGCCCAGAGAAGGGATGGGGCTGGAGAGGCGCTGACCTCCTCAACCGAGCCACTGGTGAGTTCAGAGTTAGATGGGCCACTAGGAAGTGGGACTTAGTTGGAGCAGGGGGGTCACCGGGGATGTAGCTTTGAAAGCTGCCTTTTTCCTCTTCCACGTCTCACCTCATTTCTTGGCTACCCTGAGGTGAGCAGGCTTCCCCCGCCGCACCCTTCTGCCAGGACATTTCTGCTCATGAGCCAGCTGGCCACAGATTGGGCCTCCTCAAACTGCAAGCCTGAAACCTTGAGCAGTCACTATTGGGCACTCAGTCACAGGAATGCAAAGCTGAGGAGACCCAGTCACAAGGAGGACTCCTTCATGCTCTGCATCCACCTGCTGCGCTCTCCTCACCAGTGTTAAACCACCTCCACACCACACAGAGGATCTTCTTTAATATTCTGGCATTTCATCCTATCTCCCCGAGACTTCTTCTCTCCACTCGCAGAGCCTCAGCACTGTTTCCATGCGCACTGTGTGGACCCCAGGATTCCCACATGTTGATGGACCAGAGTCTACTGATAGGTGAGACAGACTTTGCTTTGGACTCCAGCTCTGTCAGAGCCAGTTCAGTGATGCTGGTGGACACATTTCCAGGCATCCAAGAAATCTACATAATAAGCTCATCATGATGACCACATAGGAAATTTCCATGAACTTAATACCATGCCTGCGACACATATGTAGTCATCAAGTGTTAGTTTCTTAAGGTTATTATCATGAACATCTTAGATGTGGTCAATGGGCAGGTAGGGCAAGAGGTGGAAAGTGACACCCGCTCCTGAAGGACTCAGAGTAGCAGAGAAGGAGCTGAAGTGGCATTTCAAGTCCTCTGTCCCCACTGCACACATCCTGAGTCTGTCCCCAAACCAGAAGCCAACCTTCTCCTTCTTTTCTCAACATGACTATCTGGGATGTGGAGATCCAAGCATTCTCTGTTCCTAGCATACCAGCGGTACTGGGGCCAGGGGCCCTGTAAAATATCCTGAAATTCTCAGAGAATATTAAATCAGTCATATTTTTACTATGAAACTGAGAAATTCTGAAAACTATATTTTACTTGAACCAATGAAAATAAACACAGGTTAACACCAGTTTGAAAAAAAATTAACAAAGGTAGGGAAATTTCTCCTGGGAATTCAGTTAAATTCAACCTTCCCTCCTAAGATGCCATAAACTAAGGAACTCTGGCCTGAATGGCTGACCCTGGCTTAGGGAACAGTGGTGACTAGCAGAAAACAAAGTCATTGCAGGATCCTACCAGCTCTTAGACACTGACAGTACAGCTCTGTTATGCCATTTTAAAATATATACATATATATATTTAGGATAGGATCTACAGGGTCTGCTGGGTTTCACTGTACAATCAGACTCAGTGATCTTCCTGTTTACAGCCTCCCAGGAGCTGCAATTACAGGCACGAAGCACTACGCCCAGTCCCAATTGTCATCTAAGCGCACTCTGGGGGCAGGCCTGGCACTGTAGGCTGGAGATAGAACCCTGGCCCCTGCATTCTGCCTAAGCAAGTGCTCTGGTCCACTGAGCTATCTGGCCGGCCCTCTGCTTAGGACTTAATTTGAGCACATTTCCTATTCCTATTTTATATTTGTTTTCAAGTTGTCCTTCAAGTACTTCAGATTTCTTAAAGACTCAGGCTTATAGTAGACCTGACATGAGTTGTGTTAGCTGTATGATATCATATCACTGTGCTATTTTAGGAGAAGGATACATTAATTTCATTGGGGACAAAGCAGGGATCCTATCTTCTTTTATATTTCCAAAGAACCAACCACAGATCCTTAATCACACTATATACTCACTAAATATTTACTGAATAAATGTTTCTGAGCTACATGCAAATGTGCCTTTATCTTGTACTATAAAAGCTTTAGAACAATGATATTTATATAGAAATGATGAGAGCTGCAAGTAGCTTAGCCCTGAGTTCTAGTTCCAGTGCTGGCCACAGAGTCAGTGAGTGACAAATGGCCTCTGGTGCCAGCCATCTGACTTCCAGCTGCAGGCCCTTACAATGGGGAAGTTACTCACTATGTTCTATGCCTGCATCTTCTGTAAAATTCCAAAAGGAGTTTTATTGGTCCTTCCAGGCTCAGTTCTGGTGAACAATTAAACTCTTATACCAAATAGAGATAGCTTCTGGCCTGTATGGATCATTCAACAAAAGTTACCTATTGTTTTTATTTGCTAGCCATGGTCTAGGCTAAGTCGCATAACCACTCTGCCCTGTAATTTCCCCGGCTATAAAACAGGGTGTCAGCACAGATCCAAAGGTCTGTAGTAGCTCCGGGACAGGACAAAGGAGAATGCTAAGGAGCCCCATGCTTCTTATTTAAAATGACATGAGGTCCCTGAGGGTAAATTTTCTTATTGCTTGTACAAGAATGAGGAAGCAGGCAAAACACAGTTTTCTTCTCATCTCTCAGTAGAAGAATCTTAGAACTCAGCGATAAAAGCTGGGCTTCACATCAGGCTCTCCAGCGTATCCACTTCCCTACGAATAGCTCAAGTTTACAAGTTTAAATATTGTTTCTCTTATACAAGAAACCAAGCCAGAAATGAGGAGCAAAATAAAATACAGATAACAGGAAGTAGGGAAACACATCTTCTCAAGTGGGAAGGACGTTAAGAAAAAAAGAAGGGAGAAAGAAAGATGGATGGAAAAGGGATAAAGATGTGTGTGTGCGCGTGCCAACCCCACACAAGGAACGTAAACATTATGCACTGCAAACATATGCTAATAAAAATGAGAAGAAAACAATAAACCATTTGATGATGGGAAAAAAAAATAAAATAAAAAACAAAACACACACCTGATCCTCCCTTACCTGGAAACCTGACTTGGAGTTGGGCGGGCAGCAGGCACAAGGGTGAGCAAGGAATTTCCAAGCAGTGCTGGTTTGCTTTTGAAGGACCCGGGAAGGGAAGTGCTGTGTTCCAACATGAAGCTGCTTTCAAGCCACTGGTTTACTGAGCTCCCCAGAATCACTCCACAAACTCTACAGATTTGGGACAACGGCGGGAAATGGTTGCTCTCTTTTGATCATCTCTCCCTGTGATTTATTTCTTCCATTATGTACAGGAAAATCCATCTGCAAATCAGTATGTGGGCTGGTCACCCGATTTGGGAGACATTCTTCATGTTACAAGCTGGCTGTGATAGGTGGTTACTCTCTAGCTCTAGTTATCTCTTTAAAAAGAAAAAGCCACATGCATTATCGCCATCAGAAAGATGATGGTAATAGAGCTACCCACCGACTTCTCACTGTGTGCCCTTCCAGTGCTGGGCATTTTACCGAATCTGTCACCCTATGATAATCCTTCACATGTGTCACCAGTAGTTTTGCCAACAGTAAAAGGTTCAGAGGCCTGTACTCTGTCACTGAGCTGCCAGGTAACAGTACTAGAATTCAACCCAAGGAATGGACAGCCATGGTTTTCCATGAGCTTTCAAGCACTAATGGTAGGAGATGACTTCTGCAAGCTGAAGCAGTCTTTGGAGTTTATAAGATGATCATCTCCAGTGGTCCATTCAGAGAATAAAACAGATCTGCCTTCATTCGATTCACTCCTGCTCAGTGTAGTCTAGTTAGAAGTATCATAACTGGGAAACTAAAGCACTTCATAATTCCCTGCCCTGTGAGACAACCAGGCCTAGGCCACTTTGAAGATCTTTCCTATCAAATGTCTGCTGGTTCTGGGAAAAAGAGAAAGCATATTGCCCAACAACATGAAAAGGGCAACATTCCTCCATGGTGCGAATAGCTATAAAAAGATAATACTGCCCAACCCTTCACCCCATAAAGGAAGATTCAGGGACCAACTTATTCCCACATTCTAGCTTGCACTTCACAAGTTGAAACATCTTCTTACCAATACTCACAGCCACAGCAGAATACTTAGTAGTTCAGACACTAAGGGTAACAATCTGCAATTTTGCTGTTTGCTATCCTTAAATATAATATACTACATTTAAAGTCTAAATTCATTTCTTTTGGGACAGCATGACCGCAGTAGGTCAACAGTGTTTCTTTTTCATGTAAGCATTTCATCAAAATTGCTATTCTCTTTCCAGATTTACTGATATTCCCTCTGGTCATCAAAATTGCTATCCTCTTTCCAGATTTACTGACATTTCCCTCTGGCCTTTCACTTTTGAATAGAAGCTTGGCTGACACTCCCTCCAACTTTTAAAGTGCTAGTGGAGATGAGGGAAAGTCGAATGCAACTCAGAAAGCCTGGCATCCTCACCACATTGAAAAGGAGACGTCTTTCCCACTGATAAGCTCAGGCAACTATTAAAGAGAAATAAAAGAGTTTATGGAACCGGCCTGGCTGGAAAGCAAGGCAGTTTTGGCAGTACCACTGCAGGAGAGGGCTTCTTCCAAAGAGAGGGGACCATCCTAGTCCTGGTGACACCTGGAAGGCCACTTAGACTCCTTCTGAAGACAGCTCAGAGCTTTACAACAGAAGCAAAAGCAAAGTAAAACCCCAAAGCCACAAGTGGTAATAGTGCTGCCTGTAAAAGAGGGTGACACACACAGAAAATGTTTTATACTCAGAATGTACTCCAGACACAAGGCTTCTTAGAGCCCTTTGGGGACATTTCTGTGGATTCCTAAATGCCTTCTTGGACAAATGTTTATTGAAGCGCATGCTCTTGTGACATCTATTTCTTCACTGTATATTTAGAAGGCATAGAGAAGAGAACTCTCGGGTACTTTTCCCCTCCTAGCCTTCCCTTAGTCTTTGTTGAGCAAATTCCTGGTAGGAGCTCAGTTGTTTAACTGTGGAGTTTCTATAGAATCTTTTTCTTTCTTTGTCTTTTTCTTTTCTTCTTCTGTCATTTTTTCTCTCCTTCCTAACTTCTTCCCAATTTCCTTTTCCTTCCTTCCTTCCTTTCCTTCCTTCTCTCATTGAATGCCCTACAGTATGAGTCTGAAATCTAAAGACACTGTCACACAGGTAAAAGCACAAAAGCTGCCCTTGAAAACCACAAACAACACTGGAGAGCCCCAGATTTATTTATAGCTTTCTCTTTCAAGTCATTCACACAAGGGCAGTGACTATACATCCTAATGAGTTCATCCAAATTCTGCTCATGTGTTTCCCGGCTCAGAGAACTTTAAGATTCTTGTCATTTCTGAACAAGTCCTGACTCACCAAGATTTAAAAAGCAATCAGCAGCGAAGTTAATTGGAATCTAGATTACTCTCACACCTACAGAAAAATCCATGCAGGATTTTTCTGAAAAAGATAAAAAATACAGCCAGGCAGCAGGACTGAACGTAAAGATGATGGCATTTCAAGAATGAAGAGAGAGACAGCAGGGGAGATTACCTTACAAAATGTTTAAATATGTGTTAGAAAAGTATTGTTTCCCCTTCATTTCACAATTAGGCTGCACTAAGCAATAGGTCAGAAAGCACCTAAAATGTGTGCAGATCCCAGTTGCCACTTGAGTCTTTTCAGGAGTCTGAATTCCTGGAGCAGAAAATGTCAGAACAGTTTTATTCCCAAATGCAGGAAAGACAAGAGAAA
Source organism: Myocastor coypus (assembly GCA_004027025.1). Classification (NCBI taxonomy): domain Eukaryota; kingdom Metazoa; phylum Chordata; class Mammalia; order Rodentia; family Myocastoridae; genus Myocastor; species Myocastor coypus. The sequence continues at coordinate 16,238 of PVJA010030262.1, read as the reverse complement.
GAGGAGCTCATGAGAGTGAAGCTCAGAGAAAAGGAAGCACATTGAGGAAAAGAAGACCAAGGTTCTCCTGCCTGTCTGTATGGCTGGGAACGAGTTTAACCATCAACAAGGTCCTGCCCTGTCATGCTCACAAGGCGAATTACCATCAAGACTGAGTCACCTCCAGAGAAATCTGAAGCCTTTCGCTGTCGTTATAGTTTAGCTCTGGAATGGTCCCCTGCCCTCTTTCCGCCCATCCAAAGTCCCACATGCTCAGGACTGAAGTTCTTGGAAGTTGATCAGATCATCAGAACACTATTCTTGATCAGGTGGAATAAAACTGGGGAACTGTCGAGGGCACTGCCAAAGAAGTCCATGTGGCTTTGAGAGAAGAGGACACGCCGGGGGTGGAGGCTTACACCTGTAATCTCAGGGAGGACTTTGGGTGGGGGGAAGGGGGAGACTGAGGCAGGAGGTTTGCCATGAGTTTGAGGCCAAACTGGACTCCATACTGATTTCAAGGCTAGCCTGAACTACATAACGATATCCTGTTTCAAAACAAAACCAAAAAGATAAAAATAAAGGAAAAGAATGTAGGGAGAAATTAAGATATAAGTCTAGGCTTTGGAGTCCCTGGCATATGGACTTGGGAGTCTTTACTCTGTAGACAGGTCATGGCTGAAATGAAAGGTGCAAGCAGGGATGCCAAAGAGAAAGAGGTAGAACCGCCAAAGGACAGAAGACAGAAGCCACAACATGCCCACACCAAGAGGGGTAAGGCACACAGGCGGAAATAAAGCAGCGTGAGAACTGCAGTGCAGCAATCGTGAAGAGGGCGGGTCGTGTCAAGCAGGGGCTGATTCAGGCTGTCAGTCACGCAGAAGGCGATGGGTGGTCTTTCAAGTACGAGAGTCAGAGAGCGAGGAGTTTCTAAGTAAGGAGATCCACAGGCAGTGGATGGTGTATGTGCTGGGTAGTTTTGCAACAAATTTGTCACTAAAGAAGATGGAGATGACAGAAGGTGGATGAAGGAGCCAGGCTCACAAACAGAGGGATTAGGAGTAAAAGAAGAATCAAGCAGCTTTGTAGACTTATGGGAAGGGCCTCTTGGTGATATCAGAGACGGAGAATGTGAAAGGTTACGGTAGGTGGGTCAGCTGATGAGCAATTCTGGGAGAAAACAGCAGGAAGACAGGGGCAAGCAGCCCTTCTTCCATTCATTAGATTGGGAGGAGAAAGACGGACACAGCCTCTATGGAAAGCCCAAGGCAGAATACTGAAGATGCCCCTGCAAGATAACTTGAAGCTAGACTTTCAGCTTATTTCATGATGTTTTAGTAACAAAAATCTCCAACTTATTGAAGAATATTTAAAAAGCAAGCAGCACAAACTGTCTTCCCTCTAACTGTCCTAACCATTCACTGTCTGGCATAACTAATCCACCAAATGAAACAAAAGTCATCCTTTTTTTTTTTTTTTTAAAGCTACAAATTTGATGGGTAACAAAAGCCAACAAACCAAAAAACTGTATGTTTGACAATGTTAAATCAATTACATCCTAATAACAGATGACAAAGACATTGTTCAAATCCATGTGGAAATTTAAAATCCATTAACCTAACTGAGAAGCTCAGCTTTACTTGAGATTGTACACTGGAGGTCTTCTGAATAAGTGCTAATTTAGTGATTCTTGAACTTTACTTATAATTACCTTATCCATGGAGGGAACTGATAGAACTGTGTCCCTAAATGCCATAGAATTTTCTGTCCAAAGGAGGGGAATCAGACACATCTTTCATAAGTGCAATATGACTGATATCATGGAGAACTGGACGAGGGTGCGGGAACTCCGTGAAAAGTGCCCCCCTCAAGGGGCTTTAGGGAGAATGTGTTAGTGGGATCTCCAGGAGAGACTTCAGGTTTGCCTCTTCTCAAAAGAGGAAGGGATTGCAAGGGTAATGGCGCTGGCAGGCGAGGGATGTGGTAATCAAGGGGCAGGAAATGAGGCCGGGTAGACTGTTGAAAAGAATATGGATTGCATCCTGTCTGGGAAAGGAACCAATAAAAGATGCCAGTAGGGAAGAAGTGCCATCAGATGCCACTGCTTAGTTTGTCTCAAGCCATTTACTTGCTCCACAGATGCCCTTCCCCCAGCAGGGAACTTCCACAAGGTCTAAGCCCAGGGCTGCCCCATTCCCATTCCCCCTCATTCTCGCTTTTACGACTCACACACAAGCTTTGAAGTTCTTCTTTTCTAAAATACTGGTTTTTAACGAACTTTTTAGAGGAGAGTCAGAATGGTCTGAGGGCTGTCACCAATGTGTCAAAGAGGGACCTAAAAGCATACAGTGTTTATAGGTAATTTCCACTTGGTTTGATGTGGTTGTAACAGCTGTGCTTAAAGCTTGAAACAAAGCAGCAGCCAGGCGCTGTGAGGAGTCCATGACTCTTGACACATAGGTGGTATGATCTGGCTAAGACTGTCTGCAGTGCTTAAAAGCTACTGAGCAGCAATTTCCAGGGAAAGCCGAATTCAGCCTTGGAAGTTATAAGAAGAATATGTGTTGGAGCCAAGTTCAGCTCTGAATTGGATTCTTAGCCTCTTACTTAAAGTCCCACAAAAGCTCCACACTGATCTGACCCACCTTGGGGGTTTTGAGGAGGCTTGAGAGGATCTTCTCACCCATGTGTGGGGGTGGGGGGGCTTACAGTAAATCAAATCTCCATCTTCATCCTAACTTTCTAGAGGTGTTTTAATACCTTACCACTTAAAACTGTCAGTTCTGCCCACCAAATCCTGCTTTGTTAAGGATTCTGCCCATTTTATTGACACACAGAAGATAGATAAATTTTAATCAAACAGAAACATTTTGATGTCTTTGCTTGACTTAGGGCTACTTATTGACAAAAAAAAAAAAAAAAGCAGTAGATTTCCTTACTATATGTTAAAAAAAAAAAAAAAAAAAAAAAGATCTAGGATTTCCATACTATTGTACCCAAACTCTTGTAAATTCTTAATGTGCAAGCAGATGGAGCTGTATATTTTTAATGAGCTAAGTACACTAATTTGTACATGCAGTTCCCTTGTATATGCTTGTGCAAAGATCTTGGAGCACAACTTTACATTTATCTTTGCTTTTATGACATTGTTGGTTCATGATGATTATTTAATGCCAAATTCCTAAGCATCAAGCACAAAGGGCTCCATCCTTGTGCTGTTGCTATGGAAATACATGGACCACTTTATAACAGCCCACACTGTGATAGTTTCTAACACTAGAATAAAGAAACAGTCTGTGTCCATTGTGAGGCAAGATTGTCAAGCAACCACTAAACAGTAGGGTTTGGAACCAAGAACTGGTTTTAGATCCCAAAGAATTAGAGATTGTCTCAGTTACTCTTCTCTCATCCCTGGGACAAATACCCAACACCTAAAATGAAAGAAAAGAAAAGAAAAGAAGAAAGAGACAGATAGATTTATTTAGCTCACAGTTACTGAAGGTTTCAGTCCATACTCCACTGGCTCCAAGGCACAGCAGCACATGGCAGAGAGCAACCTCTCATGGTAGCAGCAAAGAAGAAGAGCAAAATGGAGGAGCAGCAGCAACAATAGCTACAGAGAGCAAGGCTGTCTCCCTTAAGCTGCATTCAGGCCACATGGCTCAGGGTGGGTGTAGCACTTATACCTATAATCCCAGCAGCACTCACACCAATAATCCCACTGGATCATGAGTTAATCATAAACTCTAGACGTCCACCCCATGACTGCATGAAGCTTTGGGGGGACAACTAGACACAAACCATAACAGAGATGTACTCCAAAAACAGTGATTCATGATGGTTAAAAATAAACAGAATAACTGCTTTCTATAGCTGCTTTCTGTAAAAGAACTGCATTAACCTAAATGGATGCTGAACTCCAAATACTTAAACTTATTCTGGGGGAATTTCCTGGAAAAAGTTGAAAAGGTAAGTTTTTGAAAAATTTGAGTAATATTATTTTCTCTCTTAGAAATCTGATCTCTTAGTAAAATCCTTTCTACCCTATCCACTCACAAATAGCTCTGTCCCAAGTGCAATTTCCCCACTCCATTCCCAATATATATATCAGAGAAGCCACATGGCAAAGGGTGAAATAGACAGGCTTCAGGAAATAGAGTTCAAAGACAGAGGGAACCAAATCCCATCAGCTGCGGCTTGAAATATCCGACCTAACTTATCTGAATCTTAGTTTCCTCAACTGTAAATGAGCTTGGATAATATAATCTAACTTGTAGGCAGATAAACAGTATATGTAAAGTGCCCAATGCTAGACATGTAATCAGCACTTAAACACTTGAAGCTTGTGTTATCTTAGCCAGCCCATAGCAGAGCTGATGATAAAAAAGAAAAAGTAAGCAAAGCTGATAGGTGCTGCCCCTAGTATGAATTGCTGAATCATTATGGTGGTCATCTAATATGGCTGAAGCCCTGAAAACAACAGCTTATCTTCCCAAAGACCACCTCCCCCTTCTTCTCCAACTCAGCCCAGGGTACAATTTCCTCCCACTTGTCCCGCCATCTCCAGGAAGGCCCCAATCAGCTCCTCAGGTAAATCTAAACATCCTCCTCAAACCCCACCCCTGGTAAAAGACCATAAAAGCCTCAGTCTCCCTTTGTTCCAATTCAGAGAATTCCTTATCTTCCCCAAATTCTCTCCATGTCCTACAAGAGAATAAAGCCCTTTTCCCTTTTCCCTTCTGCCTGTTTCTCTGCTGCGACACCATGGAGAACCTATCAAAAGCTAGAACCTGGGATCTTGGCCCTGGTTGCCATCTCAGCATCTTATATCTTCTCAACAACTACATGACTACTTGTTTACTTTTCTCAGATATTTGGTCAAATATTATAATCTCAATAAGACATGTGCTAACCACTGTTTAAAACTACATCCTACCATCCTTTCTCTCAGCCCTTTAAGCCTTTACCTGTGGCACCTATTGCCTAACATACTATATACCCTTCTAATTTATTAGAGGATGAAGAAGAGGAGGAGGATGAGGAGGAAGCTGTTTTCACACTAGAATATAAATTTCCCTAGGGCAGCTATTTTGCTTTGGAATTTCTAGCACCTCGTGGATTCTTGATATCTGATAGTTGAATGACAAAAGAACTTCATTTAGATGTGTTTTGCATTTTAAATATGTCAACCAAGGAGCCTTTGGACGCGATTGTTCCTCTGGCTACTCATATATCAGCCTAAGCTAGGCCAAGGGCCTCCTAACAGAGTACTAACCAATGGTAGGCACATAGCGGCCTCTTACCAGGGCAGTGGGGGGTGGGTGGGAACGTTTAGCATAAAGGATGGAAAGCTTTTCTGGGCCAGCTTAAGAATTTACCACAGGCTTTTGCACCTAAAATCTCCTCCCACATTAGGCCCTTCAAGCAGCACAAGGGAAAGGCATTTGAACTTTCCATGAAAACAGTAGGGAATTCTTGCTAAATCAACATCACCATGAGTGTGATGTCGATCAAGTTCGTAATGTTCAACAGAAACCTGCTTTTTGAAATTTGCAAACATTTTCCACATCCGATAACTATTCATTCCTTGTTCAAACAGATGTGTCAACATCCCACCAAAACTCAAAATATCAATCAATCAAATGGCAATGACTGGAATTTTAATCAAGTACAGTTCTCAAAGAATAGAGAGGACTTCACAGCAAAAAAAAAAAAAAAACAAAACTATGCTACCAAGTTGACAATACCTTTTAAATCCTGATTGCCAAATCTCTAACAGCTCTCCCACCCTTCTGCAGTAAGAGTGCAGGCTGCACAAGGGCCAGAATGACACAGGTAACTGAACCCTTGCTTGGTGCCTGAGACCCAGCAGGTGCTGGACGAACAGATGAGCATAGCTGATACAGTGCATATCTCCAAGACCCCTTACAAAATCCAGCTGGAATAATTTAGGAGTCAGGCATTAAAGGATGGATAAGACAAAGATTCGAAATTTTGTTTTTCTGACATTTGGTGTGAGCTAAGAACTGTGAAATTCTGCTAAATGTGCTAATTTCACCTCACCCCAAATAAACAGTTAACAGAAATAACGTATCTGGAGGATAAGAAATCATAGCTTCCCTGTGTTTTATTACTTGCCAGGTCATATTTAGGAGAGAGTTTCTCAGACAAGTCTGGGTCTGAGTGGATATTTTAAGAACATATTGCCATAATGATAAGTAGTCAAAAAATTACGGCAGAGGGGCAGCAGAGATAGCTCAGCAGTTTAAGCACCTGCCTAGGCAAGAGCAAGAAGCTGGGTTCATCCCTGGCACAATATGCCATGCCGGCTCTGCCCCAGGTATGCCAAGTTGGCTACCAAGACTGGGCATGGTAGTGTGTACCTGTAATCCCAGCACTGGGGAGGCCTGAAATCTGGATCACTGTGAGTCCAAGCTGCATAGTGAGACCCTGTACCAAATACATTAAAAAAAAAAAAAAAAAAAGATAACTTGTGACCAATAATAGGAGGAGCTGCACAGCTTGAGAACATGCCTGGGAGAAATGACTGGCACAGAAGCCACGTGTGGGAGATAGTGCTGCATCACTGCATTCCCTGGCCAACTCCAGCAGAGCCACCAAACTGGCCACCTGCAATGCATGAGCCATAACATTGTGTAATGTCCTGCAGATCTTATGATTGCTATGGCATTAATACAGAAGAGGCTTCATGTCTAGGAGAGGAAACAGTGACTTGACTATTTTGTGGTCCAAATATTTAAAATATTTATAGTCATCATTTTTATATGTTAATGAGAAGTCATGCAGGGAAAGAAGCAGGAGTCCAGGAAAGGACACTGATTCCCAAGAACAAGAGCCCAGAGGGAAAGATTTCAAGAGCAGTGTGGTAGACGCTATAAGCATCTTGGATCTTGGGCCCAAAACTCCAGCCTGCTGGAGCATTCTTCCTCTCCAGTGGATCCTGAAGCAAGCTTAGCAGACGCCATGTTTTAAACATCACATAGATAGAAATCCTCGTACTGGAGGATAGCCATGGTCACACTCTTCACTTGGTTCATGAACACACAGAAAGCACTCACTCCAGCAGCAGGATGTGGTAGACATTTCTTTAAATAACCTAATAATTCAGGGGTTTTTTTGGCTTTAAGGGCCATATTCTTTCTGTAACTACTCAACTCTGACGCTGGCACAAAGAGAGCCATAGGCTGTATGTAAATAAAGAGCAGGGCTGGATTCCAATAAAAACATGCAGAGATACCAGTTCCAATTGGATTCACTTTCCATGTGTTACAAATATCTTTCTTTCTTCAAAGATGTAAAAACCACTGAGCCCATGGACCAGGAAGAAAAAGGCCGTAGGCCCTAGCTTCCGGGGCCCTGCTCCGCATGCGCGCTTTTCATCTCTTGCCCGAATGCTCCTGCTGCTCTCGTGCTATCGGATGGCCCGCCCCTGAAAGTATGTCAATGTAGCATCATGGGAGGGGAAAAGTAATTTTGAGTTTCCTGATGCAGTTATATAAAGAACAGACCTTATAGGGTTGTTTTGTTTGTTCCAAGCATTAGTCAAAAAGAAATTTCAAGGACTAAACACTATTTTGAATGGTTTCTAACGAGCTTGGCAATGTACGGCAAAGCTGTTATAAATATCCGTGATTATGAAAATTCAGCTAAACCCATGAACTCTGCAAATAGTGCTGGAGGGATGAAGCACATGTATTTCTTCTCATGGACCATCTGTATTTTGGCCTAATTGTACAGCTGTCCTGATAATGATTTTAAAAACCTACCTCTCATATTGAATAGCATCAATTTCCTATCCCAGAAGTAGAAAAACAGAAGAAACAATTTGATATTTGGAATTAAAGTCTCCTATTTGAATACCTTTAAAAAGGAATTTATTTTAAACCTCAAATATTAATCACAGTTTTCTATTATTAATATTTGGTGAAAATTAACATGAATATGTCTCATGGAAGCTAAAACTGATACAATTAATCACATTTCTCCTTTGGCTGTGGGTGCTAGGAAACTCAAAGTCAAGTTTGTGCCCTAATTACACAAATTATTATTTTTTGACTACCTGTAGCCTATATATACATACATTACTTCTAACATGCTTTTTAACAAGAAAACTGCAACATGAACTACTTTCAGAGCAAGATCAGCCATAATATTGTACAGTCCGGATTATGTTGATATTTTCTAATCAAAGCTTCCCCCCCCAACTATACCTTTATATTTTATAAGGTATTTCAAGAGAATTAAAAAGAGCATCAATAAGTTAATTAACTTCAAAATCTTAGTAAATTTTGCTCAATAAACCACGTTAGCCATATGAGTCTACCAAGATGCGACCAATGAAAATTTTCTTTTAAATATCCTCTTTCACAAGGTCGTCTCCCACTTCTCCATATGTTTCTGTTCATCTGGCTGTTCATTTTCTGTTGCCATGATACTTAATATTTATACAAATAATAAGAGCCAGGGAAGAATTTCTGCCCTCTTCCTGTCCATTATTACTTAGGGTTTCAGGCCAGTGTGGCGCGTGATTGATTCCACTCAGTGCACCCAAAGCTGGGGTGGTGGCCTTGGACCATTACCTGACATGACCAGAGTAAAATGAGATAAGGGCATCAGATTACTTTTTCCTACTGAGTCTCACTACACATCAGACATGCTGCATAACCGCTTAGGTTCTATATGGGGTTTTGAATCTCCCCTTCATATAAACAAGAAATAAATGTTTAAAAATTTTATGGCAGGAGGGAGGTAGAGGATGTGAGCAATTAGAGCCAGCTCAGGATGAGGTATGAGGATTCTGCCACCTCTTGTTGCGTAGGCAAATGTTACTCTTTACTAATTCAGACAGCATTATTTGGATCATATGATCAGACATCAGATCAGATACAACTGTAATATTCCACTAAACAAAAACAATTTATTTATGTGTTAATAATGTATTGATTACAAAGTGATTTGTATATATTTCTTCAAATAAATATGGCTTAGCCAGAAGTGTGTTTAACAAATAATAATAATAATAAATAATAGATTATCTTAGCTTTTTACTGATGTACAATCATGATAGAATCCAAATGGGGAAGAGGCAGATGGGGCTGGAACCCAGACCCAGACACACCTGACCTGGGTACTATGGCCCAGTTGTGTGGCCTTCCTGCACTTCACTTTCCATTTCTAAGAATGAAAGCTATCTTACATCCTCCCAGAAGAGAAGAACTAAAGTGCCTAGGACTGTTGAGTCATGAAGTGGTCCCAAAGGGCTGGCCAAATAGTGCAGCAGATTAAAGCACCCGCTTAGGTAGACTCAGGGACCAGGAGTTTAATCTCCAGGCCTGCCAGGCTGGCCCTGCCCAGCGGGTATGCTGAGACAGCAATTATAGTGGTACGCACCTATAATCCCACCACTTGGGAGACTGTAAACAGGAATTTCACTACGAGTCTGATCTATGTAGTGAGACCCTCTAGACCCAGTACTAAATACACTAAAAAAATAAGAGCTGGAAAATAAATGTTATGAATGAAGTGGCCCAGGCAAGGCCATAGTGTTAGCCTCTGGGTGCAAAGTCTAGCTCCATCACTCACTCAGTACATGCTCACAAGGAGCCTACATCCTCGGGCTTCAGCGTCTCCTGCCAAAATCGGAGGTCACTGCTTGCATCTACCATATTGGATTGGTGTGAGGAGGGAATAGTAAAATGCACAGAACATAAGGAACACACAACAGATGTTAACTTCTATTAGGTAAGAGCTGGCATAACGAAGGCACTAAACAATGGCAGTTAATGGTATAAGGTAACTGGCAATACCAAAGGGACGGGGACCATAATTCTTCACAGGGGGTGAGTTTGAGGAGTCACTCCTGTCCTCTTCCACTGGGGAGCTGAGCCAACTCAGTGGCCTCTGACATGCAGGCAGTCTGTTCTGCAAGCCAGGTCATTAGGCTTCCAGTCAAAGCTCTCTGCCTGAAACCATACTGCATTGTCAGCCTCTCTGCCTCCAGGGCTGATGGATCATTTGGGAAACCAGTTTCTCATGACCATTGCCCCAAAAGATGGAGATGAGGAGTCTGCCAAGGTGAAAGGAGCTGTTGGCAAAGAGATACAGCTAAATTCTGTTCCTTGATACAACATATATCCAGAAGGCATCACGATTTAAATTTTAGTGATGCTGGCCAAGCAAGGGTCTATAAATTATAAATATAATTACAGGAAATAAGAATGACTTTGGAAAACTCTAGACTGATCGATTACACTCTGGGATAAGGCCAGCTGATGGTGTCATATGCAAAACCGAACAGCCTGAGTTTTTTTGAATTTAAGAAATTTTACTAAGAGTCGAGACTAATTTTTTAAACCTTGGCAAAGCAGCTTCTCGTTAACATTTATTTTTAAAAATCAGTTGAATAATGTGATAATTGCTAAAAGACTTCAAAGGAAGAGATTATTCAGAAGCCTTATGTGCTTACTTCAATGCATTCATTTAATAAACCAGGAACAGGAACAGGGCAAGTAGCCAGCTCACAGAGACTTGGCTACTTTAATTACCAGGCCTTGTGGTAGGTTTCTGGCTTAATGTGTGAGCCTTACAGAGGGTAGGCATAAATGGGAAAAGGGTGATGATTTACAACACTAAAAAAAGTTCCTATTTCATTTGCAGAAAGTTTACTAGGGACCAGAGAGCACACTAATTTGATCCATGTACCTTTAGTCCTCACAAATCAATGAATTTGGTGCAAGTATATGGCATTTCACAGATGGGAAAATAGTTTTAAGAAAAAATGGGAATCACGCTGACACCTCCACCAGCATTACTACCTTTTTCTGAGCATGCACTATGCACCGGGTGAGAGTACTACTTTCTTTATATATATTAGCATGCCTAAGATTTCCAATAGCCATAAGAGGCAGTAATGATAGTTTATCTTCATTGTACAGGAGAGAAAGGTGAAACTTTGAAGAAGGTTAAACAGCTTTTGAGGTCACCCAGCTGTGAAGTGACTACACCTCAAGACAATGGGATTTTGTAGGTAACATCCTGAAGAATAATAAGCAAAAGAAGACAAAGGCTGCATGAGCTCATTTATATGTGGGATTTGAAAAATGTCAGACTCGTGAGGGTAGAAAGTAGAAGAGTGGATACCCAGAGGCTGGGGGGAGGGGACATGGCAGGGAAAGGGAAGATGCTGGTCAAAGGGGAAAACATTTCAGTCAGAAGGGCAATAAGCTGTAGTGATCTATTTCACAGCATGATGACTACAAAAGGTGTGTATTTCAGGGTCAACGAAAAGTAGCTTTTAAATGTTCTCATCACAAGTAAATAAATATGGGAGGTGATTATCATGATTGAGATCTACAACGTCCCCAGAAGTCTCTTGTATGTGGCAGGTGGATGGATGAAGGGGTGCTAGACTCATCAAACTGACTCATCAATGGCTTCTTCTTTGGAAGAGTTCATAGCTGAACATAATATTAGAGGGCAGGGCTTGAATGGAGGAGATGGGTCAGTGAGGCAAGGCCCAAAAGGGTGCGCTCTCATCTCTGCCTCTTCCCTTCTCTTTCTCTGATTCCTGACTGCTAGAGGCTGACAGCTTTCTGACACCCTCATGCACTTTCTGCCTGAAATCCAGCCAGCCATTGACTGAACTCCCTGAACCCATACACCAAAAGGAATCTCTCCTCTTGAAGTTGTATGTGTCAGCTATTTTGTCCCAGCTATGGGAAAGTGATGCATACAGTGCTAAAGCTATGTGTTAATTAGTTTGATTTAGTCATTCCACATCACAGTATCACACTGTACTCTACAATATATGTGTAACTACTTGTCTATTAACAATTTCTTAGTTTAAAAAAATATATAACAGGAAGGAGAAAGTATAAAGAACCACTTCTAATTGCAAATCTTTGGCTCTTCAAATTGTAAGCCCTAGGCTGACAGGAAGATCTAGGTACAGGGAAAATGGGGGAAAGGGACATTTGTGGCATTTCTGTGGCTAAGAGAATACTGATCTGGGCTGGAGGAAGAATGGAGGTGACCCAGGAGAGCAATTTTTGCTCCAATTGTACTAAAGCTCACTTCTACTTTAATGTATCACAGGGCTGAAATAACCTAAGTGGAATAATAAGTCACACAAGAAAAGAATGGTTGATATAACTGAAAAACTCAACACCAAAAAGACTGAGCAAGGGGATTAAAGAGGACTCAGAGAAAAATGAAAAGAACCATGAAGAACAACTGATTTCATTCCAGAGGCAAAGAACAGAAGAGCATAAACATTTGCCCAGGGAAATTTTTATTTAAAAATGCATATATGGATGAAGGCTTCTTTCTGCTTTACATGGAGGGCATGATAATAAATCACCAAGTGTGCTAGAAATGTATTCACTGAGTCTGAGAAATCTTGCTGAATGAGTAAATAAGTAAGCCAATCACGAATAATTTCTTATTTTGTGGCAAGCATTGAGTCCATTACTAATACTTCATTTGCAAATTTAGCCAACTTACCAAGTCTGGCCAACTAAACTGCAACCAAAAATATTAAATGCCAAGTAAGTATAAAATGAAATGAATATTCTCTACTGAATATATAGTTTTGTCTTCCAACTGCTTCAGCATATATGTGTTCCTTTTTGAAAAGTTATATATACTGTGCCTTACTTTAATGAGTTCTGATCAACCATAACAGACTATTATTTAATGTTTAAGTAATCATTTAATATAACTCGGGTTAGTTCTAATACTCCATAATTTAAATTAGAGCAGTTTCTTTTCGGGACTATACATGACAAAAGGAGTCTCAACTAACCTGAAAATCTCAGCTTCACCTGGGGAGAGAAAAGTCATAGGCCAAGATGAGCTGGAAGTTTAGAGTCAGAAGAAATGGGAAGTTCCTCTACCACTCTTGCTATGATTCTTCTGGCAAATCCCTTAGCTTTCTGTTCTTGCTGAGGACTGCCTTGCCTCTCCAGAGTAGCTCTCACCTCATACTGACAAACAGGAAAAAACCACTCAAGTTCTTTCTTACATAATGTGTTTTTTTTTTTTACAGAAGATCCAGAACTCAAAGAACCTTGATGCTTTTTTATCAATCCCACTAAAAGCCAAGGGCAGGAAATGAAAATATTTTTCTCTTCCGAGTCCAATACAATACCCCTTTGTGAAGCTATTAAAAACTAGAAATGGCAAATCTAGGAAAATGTTCAGGTGAGATATGCATCAAAACATGACATGTTGCTAAAAATGTCTCCAAATTTGTCCTAGCGGTCCGACTCACAGTACACTAGAACGTGGGATGAGAAGCAAAATCTAGCTTACCCATATTATCTCTGAAGTCATTAAAAAGAAGCCAAAGTAACTTGCCAAGTAGACTGAGGCCCCCACAGGCAGTGGCCAGTTCAGAGCAGTTGTTTGCAGGACAGAAACAAGGCAGACTGGGAAGGGAAGAGAGACCAGTGCGATTCACTGCTTTCTTGGCTCCTGGCAACAGGAGGTGCGATCAAGAAGCTCAGAGGCAATTCAGGCAAGTAGGAAAGTCTCCAGGGACTAACGTCTTGACAACAAGCCCAGGTAGTGTTTATCAGTGGCTCCCCCACAGATGGAAGAGGCTCCTTAGCTAGGATGCATAACCACCTGGGGTGGTGGGACTGGTGTAATAGTCAGAGAGGGGCGTGGCAGTATAGAAGGAAGATGTGTGCGGGCCAGGTTAGGCTCCAGTATCATATCCACAGCAGTAGGGACCTATATGAAAAGACAGACATGAAAGAAAAGCTCAGCCTTGGGGAGCAGATAAAGACAGCAGAGTAACAGGCAATGGAATAACCAGGGGGCCACTGGGCACCCCAGGGTCCTGAACAATTCTCTTCTAGGCTTCTCCCTGTCTCATCTGAACTGCTGGGTCCCAAGAGCTCCTCTCAACAAAAGCAGGGAGTAAATGACAGCCACGCTTTCTTCAAGTCCTGCCAAGAAAAACCTTACAGGGTTAAGCATACAAAAGGCTTCAAATATCTTGCTACTGAGTCTGTCTCTCTCTCTCTCTCTCTCTCTCTCTCTCTCTCTCTCTCTCTCTCTCTCTCTCTCTCTCTTTCTCTGTCAGTGAGTATACATACACAGAAGAAAATTCATTTATATTCAGAGTTCAAGAACATTTGTAGTCTTTTGAGGCATTGCAATGGTCTAAACTTTTCAACAGCTGCATCTGTTCTCAGATGAGTCGTAGATTAATTTAAGAGCAGTTTATCTTTCATTTGTCCCATTATAACCAACACAGCACATAAAGCAGGCAGAATAACCACTGGATTGTTGCAGGCTAGGAGGTGGGCACAGGCAATGTGTCTGAGGTCAGTAACTAAGAACGAAGTTCGTTGATGCAGGAAAATGTGCTCATAGGTGAGAAGGTTGGATTTCAGGTAAAGATATAGAAGGAAACATCTAGAGAACAATGACTTTCATGGTGGACCTGGCAACAGTCCCCCTCCCTGAACCTGTTAGTCATGCGAAAGCAACAGTAGCATCTGTGGACTGACACAGCATGTGGCCATTCATCCAAGATTCGGTAACTCCTTTCCACCAGGTGATAAAGACCCATCATGAAACAAACACAGACCACATGCTCTCTGGGTAAGTGTTAACAGAGTGCCTTTGTTTTTTATTGGAAACCTGGCCAAGATGAGTGGGCCCCAGACCATGGTGCTGCTCTGGACTTTAGAAGCTTGACAGGGCACCTGAAATCTGAACAGAAGAATTATGAAGGTGATACTATCCCCTTATGCACTGTCCAGTTAATCATGGTCACAGTGTAGTGTAGTAGAATAAAGTAAATCTAAAGTTTAATTGTCATCATACATTTAACCTGGCTTACAGTCTTCCCTAAACAAATTTAATGAAAACTTCAAAGTTCTTGAGCTCAAAGATGACCCTAACAGCACACTAAAACATATTAGATATGTTTTAGATCTAAATCTAGCTAATATATATCAACTTATTCCTATCAAGATACAATATAAATATATGCCTAATGAAAACTGAATAACTTATGTCCAAAAAATGTCTATCTGTGCCTTGAAGGACATCAGTTATCTTGGAGACAAACATCCCGTGCTGGAATTACTATCATTGAATATAGTTTCATGTGTTACTTTGTTCCTCACAAATCACATGTTTTATGCAATTCACCTTCATCAAAACATCATGAAATGCTGATAAGAGAGGCTACTGTATTTTTCAAAAGTCAACAAGTCCCTTGGACATAGTATATGCTAACTGATTTTGTTGCATTAAAACAAGTTATTCTGTAAGAACATGATATAACTTCCCTAGCTCTTATTTTCAGTGTACTGTATTCCATTCACATGAGTACTATATGATATACTAGAGGTTTCTTTTACTACCAGCACATGTAGTGCTATAAAACTGTCCCTAACTTAAGAAATGACATAGTGGCTAAAGTGCCTCCTTAGGCAGAACCCAGTGGCCAGGGTTCGATATCCTGGGTGCCGTGCCAACCCCAGCCCCAGGGCACTCTGAGAGAGTGACTGAGACTGGGCATGGTGATGTATGCCTGTAATCCTAGCATTTGGGAGGCTGAAAACAGGAGAATCACTATGTCCCATCTACACAGTAAGACCTTACAGTCCCTACAGATCCTGTACCAAACACACACACACACACACACACACACACACGCAAATTATCTAGATCAGTTTCCTTCATGGTACTATGATTGTAGCTTATGGTGGTAGTCAGATTTCTGGAAACAACTAAACCATCATGTATAGCAAATCCTACATATATTTGTTTTTTTAAAAAATGGATAAACATAGAAACAGGAAATTAGGTCAACTTCAGTAAATAAACAGCACAGGGTATTTAAAGGCAAAAAATAAAAAGCAGGAAACAAAGAGGCTCAGTTATGAAATCAGGTCTTCTAAGAAGTTTACTTAAATCAAATGTTCTAGTTAGATTTTGTTTCTTAAATTCATATAATTGGGGCCTGGCGGAATGGCTCAGTGGTCTAACGCACCTGCAGGCGGCTGCAGGGACTGCGGTTCGATCCCCAGCACCACATGCTGCACCAGCCCGGCCCTCAGGGCAGGCTGAGCTGGCCATAAAAATAAATAAACAAACAAACAAAAGTTCTGAAACAAGAAAAAAAAAAAAAAATTTAAAAAATTCATATAATTTTAGTTCCTGAACTTCCTGTCCCAGCCCAGCCCAAACCCCACCGCTGGGAGCTGAGCCTGCGC